>VZRO01002964.1:55049-68183 GCA_013397915.1 Daphoenositta chrysoptera
ATACTGATTATCTCGAACATATAGATTATATAATAATTTGCTAATAATTACATTAATACTAAATATTTATTATTAAATATATTATTATATATGACATATAAATTATATTAATAATTTGATATTGATTAAGTTAATATTGGTTTAATATTTATTACTAAATATAATACTATTAGAATATATAAATGATAATAATTTGGTATTGACTAAATTAACATTACCATTTAGTATTAAATATAATATTGCTTACCTAGAACATATAAATTATATTAATAATTCGCTATTGATTACATTAATATTACTGTAATATTTATTATTAAAGATATTACTATTACATAACATGATAATATTACTAATTTGCCATTAATTAATTAAAACAACAACTGTTGGGTGATTAAAGGTCATTATGAACTCCCAACCTTGGCAGCTCCTCGAGCTCGTCACCGCCGGCGCCTCTCGGTTGATCATTGTGTGAAAATAGAAACTGTGTCAGCCACAGATTAACTTGAAAAGCCTCCACGGGCTAAAAATAATGAACTCATCCCATTTTCCCAAAAGAAGAGATCTGGGATGATGATTAAATCCCATCTTAAGATGGGGAGGGGGAGGTTGGAGCCATGGTTTCTGACTTGAATTGGATCCTTAGTTGAAATTCCAATTTTTTTTTGGCGTTTTTAGGAATAAAAGCCCAGATTTGTCTTCTGCCCGTTCACCCCAGAGATAGATAGCGAAAACAGCTTAAAAATAGCCTTAAGGCGTCTTGAAAGCATCTTAAAAAATAGCTTAAAAATAGCTTTAAGATGTCTTGGAAGTGTCTTAAAAGTGTCTTCAAAAAAGTCTTTAAAGTGTCTTAAAAATATCTTTAAAATATCTGTCTTAAAGAATATCTTAAAAAAATCTTTGAAAAATATCTTAGAAATGTCTTTAAAATATCTTAAAAAAATGTCTTATAATGTCTTTAAAATACCTTTTAAAAATCTTTATAATGTCTTAAAGATACCTTTAAAAAATCCTTCCAAGTACCTTACACATACCTTACAAATCCCTTCCAAGTACCTTACACATACCTTACAAATCCCTTCCGAGTACCTTACACACACCTTACAAATAAAACCCCCAGCCCAATGAGTTTGCACCTAAGCCCAGGTCTCAGAGCAAAGAACCCAAACTCAACGGAGCAGAACCAAGCTGGAGATGGTGCCGGGCACTGAGGGGAGGTGACAAAGGGGTGACAGAGGAGGTTGGGGTCACCCAGCCACCGCTACCACTGCTGAGAGTGGAAGGTTGGAGCTCCAAGTGGAACATTCCTGAAGGAATTATTCCAGGAACATCCAGGGATTTATGGCCTCAGGCAATCCCGGTTCTCTTGGAGTGAGTCGTGCCACAAAAACCCCGAGTGACAGCAAGCAGGGGACACGCGTGGGGCCCTCTGAGCTTCACTGGCACCTTGGACGGAGAAGTTCTGACTGTGTTTCCTGAAGAATTCCATGCATTTCCAGAGGCTCCCAAGCTCAGAGGGATGAGCTGAGGAAGGTCAGAACTTCCCAGCAATTCCAGCCAGAGAAGCTGTGGCCAGAGAAGGGAAGGCTCCAGGGAGAGCTCAGAGCCCCTTCCAGGGCCTAAAGGGGCTCCAGGANGGAGCAGCCTGGGATAGCGGAAGGTGTCCCTGCCCAGGGATGGGATTTAAGATCCCTTCCAACCCAAAGCATTCCAGGATTTGACCATCTTCCCACCTCCCATTCCCACCACTGAGAATGTGGCTGGACTAGGATGAACAGGCCCAGGAGCTGGACTGGATGACCCCTGGAAGTCTCTTCCCATTCAGGATATTCCATGATTCCATGTATTTCCACAGCAAAGCCCTCACCTGAGCCCTCCTTTCCTCTGCAGCTCATCACAAACAGGAACTTCTCCTGAAACAGGGGAAACTATTGCACAGGTTTTCTGGGATTCTGGGAATGCTGCAGGCTGAGCTGCTGGGAAAGAACCACCTGGGGCTTCCATGCCATGAGCAGCCAGGGTGGGATTCGGGCTCTGCTCCCAGGGAACAGGGACAGGAGGAGAGGGAACGGCCTCAGGCTGGGCCAGGGGAGGCTCAGGGTGGATATCAGCAGGAATTTCCCCATGGAAAGGGTGCTCAGGCCTTGGCAGGGGCTGCCCAGGGAGGTTTGGAGTGCCCATCCCTAAGAGGGTCCAAGGCTAAGTTGGATAGAGCTTGGAGCAGCCTGGGATAGTGGGAAGTGTCCCTGCCCATGGCACAGGAATGGAACGAGGATCGTCAGGGTTCTTTCCAATCCAAACCATTCTCTAGAATGACCAATCCCGACACTGATTCCGTAATTCTTTGTGCTTCTTTCCAGCCCTCCAAAAAAAAAGGAGGACCCAGCCCTAAAAACCCCAGAATCCAGCCCTCCAGAAAAAGAAGGGTGTTTCTTTTCAAGTGTTTCTTTTCCCAGTTTTCCCTCTAAAAGTGCCCTCACCTCTAAAGGTGCCCCAGTGATGCTTTCCCAGCCTCCAGAGCTCACTCAGGAGAGCTGGAGCTGCTTCCTCCACTCCCAGGAAGGAATGGCTTCCCAAGGCTCGTCCAAAACCACCCCAATTCCGTATTTTTCCTAATATTTCAGCTCCATGATCCATAGCTGTAAATTCACTGCCACCAACAGAGGGCTTTTCCAACCCTTTCCCACATGAATCCACCTCAATCCAAAACTTCATCCTCACCTTCCTCCTGCCCTTTGAGTTCCATATCCAAGAGACTGATTTTCCTTCATTCCAAGAGAAAAAACAGGGAAAAGAAGTGGAAAAATTACTGTTTTTTCTCTGTTGGAAAAACTGAGAGGGAAGAAACACAGGGAGCATTTTCTCCTCTCTCCAGCCTTTCAGGAGAATTTTTCATCACTGGGATAACCCCGACCCCAACTGCAGCTGGCACTGCTCCGGCTCCAAACTGGGAATTGGGAGGAGCTGGAGAGGAGGAGCTTTTTCCATTCTCATGGATAACAAATGTGGGAACCCAAGGAATTCCTTCTGACTCAAAATTCAGTGAATTATCCCCAAAATCTTGACAGTACAGGACAATCCCACCAGGAAGAAGGAACAGGGATCAGCTGGAATATGAATCATGAGGCAGAATTTTTCCAGAGAGGGAAGAAGAAAAAGAAAATAAATTGGATTAAAGGAGGTTTTGGTTGCAAATTTCTTGGATTTCCTGTTGGATTTTCTTTTGGATTTTCTCTTGGATTTTCTGATCCTAAATGGGAAGTTCCAAAGGAAAACCTCGTGTCCGAGTGGCAAAGTCAAAATGTTTCCATGAGGAAATGGGAGAATGGAAAAATCCATAAAAAAGGTTTTCCGTTTCAGGGTTGTTTTCTAAAAGCAGCTCCGGAGCTGAGGATGGATTCCTAAATAATTCAAAGGAATTGATTGGAATATTCCACCTCCCCCTCTGGATGGGCTTAAAGCTCCCCAGGGAGCTCCAGCTGGGCTTGGATCCCATTCCATGGAAATCTCAGTCCAAAGGGAAGGAGGACATTGTGTCCCAGCTGGGGAAGGGCAGAGTTTATCCAGTGGTGCTTCCCTCAGAGCATGGAAAGCATCCCAAAATAGCACCAAAATAGGGAAAATCTGAGAATTAGGAAAAGCAGAACCAGGAAATGTTGGTGTGGGAAATAAGGGATTGAAGCAAGGAGTGTCCATGAAAAAATAAAACAAATCTTCCCAGTTAAAGCTTTTAGGAAAATGGGATCTCTGATGAATTCCAGGGATGGAGCCAGGGAGAGCTGGGAATGATCACCTGGAGAAGGGAAGGATCCAGGGAGAACTCAGAGCCCCTCCCAGGGCCTAAAGGGGCTCCAGGAGAGCTGGAGAGGGACTGGGGACAAGGGATGGAGGGACAGGACACAGGGAATGGCTTCCCACTGCCAGAGGGCAGGGATAGATGGGATATTGGAAATTAGGAATTCCTGGCTGGGAGGGTGGGGAGGAGCTGGTCTGGAATTCCCAGAGCAGCTGTGGCTGCCCCTGGATCCCTGGCAGTGTCCAAGGCCAGGCTGGACATCGGGGCTTTGGTCCAAACCATCTTAGGCTTTCAAACAGTCTCATCTCCCAGGAATTGCTGGGAATATTGATGATGGTCAGGTTTCCAGAGAAATCCTAAAATTATTTAAGTTGGGAAAGACCTCTAGGATCAGAGTCACACCACATCCATAAATGCCATACACACATTTTTTGGGAACGTTTCCATGAATAATGACTCCACTACTTCCTAGGCAGCCCATTCCAAGGCCTTCCAACCTTGGAATGGGAAAAAACAATTCCTGATATCCAATCTAAGCCTCTCCTGGTGCAACTTGAGGCCGATTCCCAGCGGAGATGCTCTCCTGCTTTCCAGAATTTCTTGGAAAACCTTCCTCATTTCCTTTGACCAACTGGATCCAAAATAAAACCTTTTCCCTAAAAATAGCTGTGGCTGGAATCCTTGGCTAATTTTGGAGGGAGCATTTGTGGCGCTGGAATAAAAAGATCCGGAAGCACAAATCCCTGACTGCAATATCCAAGTCCAACATCACACACAGGGACAGCTTTCCCATTTTTCATTCCTTGATCCCTAATTTTTTTATGGGAAGCGTTCCCTTTGTTGTACAGCCACAGAAGGTGCAGAAATAATTCCTGCCATTCCCATTTTCCAGATAAAGGATGCTTTTCCCAACTTCTGCACCTATTCCCAGCTTTCTCGGATCCCTGCTGGTTGGGACAAAATTCCACAGCCAAAATCTAGCCTTGGTGATCTTTTCATGAGGCTTTGTTGTTGGAATCAGCTGGAAATGTGTCCCCAGGGATTGGACAGCCACTGGTTTTGTTTTGGGATCTTCCCAAAGTTCTTAATCCTGAATTTAAGCACCAGGAAAGAGGAATTCCAGGAAATCCCAAATTCCTCTCTCAAGAGGTGACGGCCACATCCCACCCAGTGATCACTCCCTATTCCCGCTCTCTCCATCATTCCCAGCCCAAGGCTCGAGCTCCCAGGAAGCACAAAGACCACGTGAGCCAATTGCGGCGGCATTAACTCCTCCCAAAAATTCCAGTGAGAATTTCATTCCTGTGACACTCCAGCCTTAGGGAACAAAGGGCTAAAAAGAGGGAAAAAAGGAAATAATCCCAAACATGGAATGGTTTGAGTTGGAAGAAACTTTAAATCCCATCCCATTCCAGCCCTTTTTGCATGGACAGGGACACCTCCCACTATCCCAGGGTGCTCCAAACCTGGACACTTCCCGGGATCCAGGGGCAGCCACAGCTTCTCTGGGAATCTGTGCCAGCGTTTTCCCGTCCCCCTCCAAATTCCCGTGCCTATTCCAGGTATCCATGATCCCAGGAATTTAAACTGTCATTTTATCCATGAGTTTAATTAAAGGAATAACACAGCAGCCTCCCAGCAGGGATCCCATTCCCATCTCCCTCCCGGCCAGGCCTTGGATGAGCGGCCAGCCAGAGGCACAGTAATCTCAGGAGGTGACATTCCATGAAAAAAAAGTGGGAATTTATCCAGACAAACAACTCCCAATCATGAAATGAAGAGCTGAGCCGAGTGGGAGAGGGGGGACGCTCAGGAATTGTCGCCTGGAGGTGACACCTGGCTCCCAACGCTGCTCCAAGACAAGGAAAATCATTGGAAGGAAAGGGAAAAGAGCCCTTTCTCAGGGAAAAGAGAAATCCTACTGAAGATGCTGTGTGGGAATTCCGGATGTGGGACACCAGGATGGAGCTGGGACATGGATCCAGGAGGTGTCCATGGTTTTAGGGACAATCCCAGCTCAGCTGACCATTTCCAGTCACCTGCTTGGGGTCAAGGCTGCTCCTGATGGAAACGGCATTCCAGAGGTGTGGCCACCTTTGGAAGCAACGTTTGCCCTCCTCATCCCGTCCACATCCGTTTCCCATTCTCAAACTATTTGGGGCAGCCAGGAAAGTTCCCAATGGAGCTGGAAGAGCCTCAAACTGCAGCACCTGTGGCACAACCTCCTCCAGCCCCTCCGTAGACAATTCCAGGAGAGAGAACATGGAAAGGGCTGGACCTGCCCAAACTGCTCCAGTGGCAAAATATTTGCTCCCTAAGGAATTTCTGATGGGATCGATTGGATACAAATCCTCTCCTGCAGGGACAGTTCAGCTCCAAACACAGCGAGTGGATTTTTCCCGTGAGCAGGAAAATCCCACAAAATCCATTTGTGTCGGGAATTGCCCCAAATCTGCCTCTCCTCCCCTTTCCACTGTGCTGTGCCTCGGGAAAATGGATAAATCCAGACTTGAGGAAGAGTTTGGGATGGAAGGGTCTTTAAATCCCATCCCATTCCAGCCCTTTTCCATGGGCAGGGACACCTTCCACCATACCAGCTTTCTCCAAGCCCCATCAAACCTGGCCTTGGACACTGCCAGGGATCCAGGGGCAGCCACGGCTTCTCTGGGAATTCCAGCATAGTCTCTCCCCCCCCTCCCAGCCAGGAATTCCTTCCCAATATCCCATCCATCCCTGCCCTCTGGCAGTGGAAAGCCATTCCCTATGTCCTGTCCCTCCATCCCTTGTCCCCAGTCCCTCTCCAGCTCTCCTGGAGCCCCTTTAGGCTCCAAGGTCCCTGGATCCTTCTCCAGGTGAACGTTCCCAGCTCTCCCAGCCTGGATCCATGTGAGAAACCTCTTTATATCCTGAAGTTTATTCCATGATATCCAGGTGTTAGGGAACACTGCACCCCCTCAGGACCAAAGCTGACTTCACCAACATTCCCAGGAATATTTGCTAACTCACACCAGGTCCCCTCCAAGGGCACAAATCCTTGGGAATCAGGATTGATGATCATTCCACCAAATTAAATCCACAACAAAGATAAAAACCTGGACCATGAACTCCTTTGCTGCTGGAATATAATCAAGCTGGGCTCCATTTCCTGATGCTTTAGCCAAGAAAAATTGGGATTTCAGCCGGAACAGCCCCACACACTCAGAGCGCACACTCACCCCACTGGCACCTGTTGGATCCTAGAGCTGAAATCTCCAATCCCAGTTTGCATTCCCAATATCCTTTAATCATCTTTCCCACGGCTTTGTTCTCAGGAACATTCCAACAATTCCAATTTGCAGTTTTAAAACTCCCAGATCTCTCTTCCCTCTTCCAAGGAGGAACAACTTGGCTGCCAGGGAAGTCGGAGCTCCAGCAAAAAAATTTGGGAAGGCAGCACCAAATGGGCCACTCTGGAATTTTGGCCAAAAATGGGCCGAAGTGACCCTGGTGCATTCCCAAATTGCCACAAGCGGGAACAGCACATGGATCATCCAGGATGCAGCACTTAAGGAGCAATTAAATTTTTAGTGGTTAATGCAGGATTTCTGCAACATCAGCACCCACGGTCCTGCTGAGGGAATCCAGAGAGGGAAAAGCGGCTCTTAATGGGCTCTCCAGGGGAAAATTCCATTAAAATTGTGGATTAGAGCCATTCCAACCCGGAATTAGAGGGATGTGACTTCACCACGGATGCGAAGAGGTTGGGTCACTTGGGGTCGAACCTCATTTTCTCAGCTCCCTCTCCTGGAGCACTGATTGGATTTTTATGGAAATCTGGGTAGGAACATTGTGGGGAATTTGTGGGGTGAGGCGTTGGTTGCACCTCCATTTTCTCCCAAGGTTTTTCTGCTTCAATGCTCCCTAAAAAAGGCTGGATGCACAAATCCATACAAAACAGCTCGTAACAAAGCTGTTAGGAGCGAGGAACAGCGTGGCTGGGGCTGAGGGAGAAATCCCAAATTAAATGGGAAAAATGAAACTTAAATATCTGAGTGAACAGAAATCCTGGAGAATTCATGAATTTAGTACAGGTTGGACAGGGCTTGGAGTATCCTGGGATAGTGGAAGGTGTCCCTGCCCATGGAAAAGGGCTGGAATGGGATGAATTCCACCAAAACAAACCATTTCATGATTAACCTCTGGATGGGCATCAATACCAATTTTCAACACAGACAATTGGGATATTTAAAATAAATTAAAATAATTATTTATTATAATAATCAATTCCAGCGAAGGTCCAAAGCCACCCCACAATGATTCAGGTAATCCCACCTGGAGCAGAGCTTCCCACTCCTCAATCCCAAAATTCAGCACAGATCCAACAGAAATCCCGGGAAGGCACCGCCAGCTTTGCCAGCAGCACAGAACAGCAAAATCCTGGCGGTGTCAGCAACACCCACGGGGCTGATCCGAGCACAAAAAGTGCGGAGCGGGATGAAAATGAAACATTTTGGCTCCTTCTGACATCAGCTGCTGAATATTCCCATTTTGTTTAGGCAGGAAGTTGGGAAAGAAGAGCCCTCCAGATGTGGAGCTGCCGCTTTGGAGGGGCTGAAGAGCAGGTTTGGGGTGAGCAGTGAAAAACCTGGATTGTGGGTTTGTCTGTGGGAAAAATTCCTGAGCCTCAGGATTTGGATGAGGCCAAAGGGAAGGTCCTGGCCTTGGGACACAGGAATTCCAAGAACAAAGAGGTTGGGTGGAGAACGGATGGAAAACAGTGCTGGAAAGGAGGATTTGGGGGTGTTGGGAGAGAGAGCTGAGCTCAAGGGAAGGGATTTGGCCTCTGCTATGTTCTCCTGAGTTCCCGACTGGAATTCTGCATCTGCCTCTGGGCCCTCAACACAGCAAATATGCAGAGCTATGGGAATGAATCCAGAGGAATCCACTGCATCGATCCCAGGGCTCTGGAGCCAGGAATGTTCACCTGGAGAAGGGAAGGATCCAGGGAGAGCTCAGAGCCCCTCCCAGGGCCTAAAGGAGATCCAGGGGATCTCTCTCTCTCAGGAGAGCTGGAGAGGGACTGGGGACAAGGGATGGAGGGACAGGACACAGGGAATGGCTTCCCACTGCCACAGAGCAGGGATGGATGGGATATTGGGAATTGGGAATTCCTGGCTGGGAGGGTGGTGAGAGGCTGGTCTGGAATTTGCAGAGCAGCTGTGGCTGCCCCTGGATCCCTGGCAATGTCCAAGGCCAGGCTGGCCACTGGGGCTTGGAGCAGACTGGGACAGTGGGAGGTGTCCCTTCCCATGGGAATGGGATGGGATTTATCCCTTCCCACCCAACCCATTCCATGGTTCCATGTAAATTCCCTTCTCCTCCTCCATAGAAGGATTATTTTTCCCAGCCCTTCCATTTCCAGAATCATTAGGATGCAAACGAGTTTTCCATGGAATGAACAACGACCAGCCTGCAGTGGGAACAGGGATTTTGGGATGTAAGAGCGCTGCAGCTTCACTCCCTGTGAGCTTCCCAAATCCTCTTCCTACCACAGAAACATGGAAAAAATCCTTATTTAGGAACCTCCTCCTGGTTTTCCCACCCGGATGAGCCAAGGACAGGAGAGATAAAAGCCATCCCAACAAGGATTCTCTCCCATCCATTCCCAACGTTGCTCCATAATCCCAAATCCACCTGGATGAGGATGCAGCCACAGGAGAGTCCCTGAGCCAGGCTGGGAATGGGAGCTCAGGGATGAGCAAGGATTCCTTGGATTCGGTGCTGCTGGAGAGGAGCTCGGGCAGCCTCCCACGGGCACCACACATCCCACAGCGAGCTCAGCATTCCCGAGGGAGCAAGTCTCCAGGAGCGACCCTGGAGATGCCTCACCATGGAAAAAAATGGGATCTTCCTGATGGCCAGCACGAGATTTTTTGGAAAGAGACTGCCCCCAGAGCTCCATCACCAGAACAAATTCCAGAATAAAATATCATGGAAAAAAGTGATCAAAATAGGGAGAAACACTTCCTTTGGAGAAGGATCTTCTCCTCATGGACACTTCAGAGTCAGGAATTTATGGAAGCATAAATTCCTCATGGATGGCTCGGCTGACTCAACCATCCGTGGCTTCCATCCATCCGTGCTCATGTTGGATTCCGCTTCCTGACTCCATTAATTTCCAGAGAGGGAATCTCAGGAGAGCAACCTCGGCATTCCAGCATTTTCCCAGTGCATCAGCAAGGAGCAGGAGCACTGAGAAGGGCTGGGAAGCAGCCGGGCAAGGAAAAATGTGCCCGAGGATATCAGGATGGCGGGAGAAGGGATACGGGAAAGCGGAATCCAACGGATCCACGACAGCGGAATCCAACAGATCCGGGATGAATCCAATGCCTTTGGAAGCACCTCCTAGCTACTGCAGAGCTCGGGACCTGCTGCTGCTGCTGCAATTTGCAATTTAAATCCTGGCAAATCTATATGGAAAAGAGGGAAGGGATAAACGAGGGCTCAGGAAGCTCTCCTGGAGCATCTCAGAGCTTGGATTGGATTGTTAAGTGTATGGAAACCTGGGAAGGAAAATTATGGGGATTTTGCTTCCCAAAAAAATCCTGTTTGCACCTCCATTTTTTCCCTGTTTTCCTTTTTGGATGCTCCCTAAAAAAGGCTGGATGTACAAATCCATGGAAAACAGCTTCTAACAAGTAAAAGGGGTAAATTTACAATTATCCCTTGGAAAAATCCAGGATTTCCATGCCCTGCATCCATCAGCATTTTTATCCAGTCTCTCCTAGCCCAGATTGAACTCTGTTTTCCAGAGGTTTCAATAATATTCCAATTTCCAAGAACATTTTTCCCCGCTGTCATCATTCCTTAAAAAAATCAGGTGCATTTTTCCATATTTTTCACCACATTCTCGCTGGAAAACAAATCCAGCGGGATGAGCAATCCCAGCCTTCAGGCACACAGAAATTCCTTGGATAAACACAGGAAAATGGCACTGAAGTGTTATTTTGGCCATTATTTTCCCAATTATTTTTTCCCAATTATTGGAATTCAGGAACTTGCCATTCCAGCCCAGGAAGATCCTAAGTGGCTCCTAAATGGAATTACATTGGCTGGAAAAATGGAAAAATGGAAAAATTCCCACTAATATCCAAACTCGTGTCAGAATTCCAGCTTGGATTTCATTTCCAGGAATATTTTTCATCGCTGTCATCATTCCTTAAAAAAAATCAGCTACTTTTTTCCATAGTTTTCACCACATTCCTGTTAGACAACAAATTCAGCAGGATGAGCAATCCCAGCCTTCAGGCACACAGAAATTCCTTGGATAAACACAGGAAAATGCCACTAAAAGATTATTTTGGCTTTTTCCCCCCATTTCTTTTCCCCCAATTTCTTTTCCCCCAATTATTGGAATTTAGGAAGTTGCCATTCCAGAGTCAGTCCAGGAAGATCAATGGTTGTGTCAAGCCCGGGGTGTGGCTCTCAACATGGAAAAATCCAGGTTTTCATGGAATTCCGGCCCCTCACTAAGCACAGCCTCTCCTAGTGCAAACCAGGCTGTTCCCTAAAATTGGGATGAGCTGGAAAAGGGCTCAGGGTTGAAGAGAAGGATCGGGAGGGCTGGTGGGAAAGATCTGGAAGTGCCTCAGGCTGGAATTGTGCATTCCCTGGGCTAATCCCACAGTGTGGGAAGCAGGAAAGGGGGAATTCTGTCCCTCTGCCCCACTCACATGAGACCTCACCTGCAGAGCTGCTCCAGCCCTGGGATCCAACATCCAGGAGTATGTGGAGCACCCGGAGCAATCCAGAGGAATCCACAGAGCTGCTCCCAGGCCTGGAGCCCCTCTGCACTGGAGCCAGGCTGGGAGAGCTGGGAATGTTCACCTGAAGAAGGGAAGGATCCAGGGAGAGCTCAGAGCCCTTTCCAGGGCCTAAAGGGGCTCCAGGAGAGCTGGAGAGGGACTGGGGACAAGGCATGGAGGGACAGGACACAGGGAATGGCTTCCCACTGCCAGAGGGCAGCGATGGATGGGATATTGGGAATTAGGAATTCCTGGCTGGGAGGGTGGGGAGGGGCTGGGCTGGAATTCCCAGAGAAACTGTGGCTGCCCCTGGATCTCTGGCAGTGTCCAAGGCCAGGTTGGACACTGGAGCTTGGAGCAGCCTGGGACAGTGGGAGGTGTCCCTGTTTAATGCAGGGGTTTGGACTGAATGACCTTTCAAGATCTCTTCCAATCCCAATTATTCCATGATTTTATGGAATGAGATTCTGGACACAAACAGAGGAAGCACCACCAGGACCCTCCAGCTGTAAATGCTGAATTCCAGCAGCTCTGGGATTGCTCCTTCTGACCTAAAGCCACACCTCCCATCCAGCCCTAATTCTGAATCCCAGAATCCCCAACGTTGGAAAATCCCTCTGGATCACCCAGTACAAGCTGTGCCCAATCCCCACCTTGTCCCCACCCCAGAGCCCTAAGTGCCACATCCAGGAATTACTTGGACACATCCAGGAATGGGCACTCCAAACTTCCCTGGGCCATTCCAAAGCCTGACCACCCTTTCCAGGAAGAAATTCCTCTGTAAATTCCTACAAACCTCCCCTTCCTCTACCACGGCTCCAGTCCTAGAGCCACAGAAAAGGAATTAAATTTCAGTTTAGGAGGACGTTCAGCTCTTTGTGCTGCCACCGGATGGCCCAGAAATAATTTAATTTAATCTCTTTTTGACCCAATTCTGGAGCTGGGCAAACACTGATTTATTTTCTTTATTCTTGTTCACTTCCCAAACTGAATGGGAAAAAAACCCCTGATTTAGGCCAAGTTGAAGCAAAATGGTTTTGATTTTACTGCTGGGTTTCGGATTTTGTAGGAATATCCCCTTTTTGGATGTTTTTCCTCATCCCAAAATATTTATCTTGTTGTGCTTTGCTTTAATCTCATCATTAAAAATACAGAACCCCAAATGAAAATACTGAGATGCAACAGTGATATTTTAATGAGGTTCCAGCTGAAGGGAAATCTTACAGTTCTCCAAGTTTTTTTCCCCCCCATGTTTTAGATGTGGTTTTATCCAAGACCTGTTTCCACAAGAATGAACTGCTCAGGGAAGAGGAAAAGGAGAAAAAAAAGGAGNTTTTTTACTATTTATAAAAAATAAATAAGGATTTTTGGTGGGTATATGGGATTTTTTGAGCTGCTGGAGTGATCCAGAGGAATCCATGGAGCTGCTCCAAGAGCTGGAGCCAGGCTGAGCTCCCAGCTGAGAGCTGGAAATGTTCGGCTGGAGAAGGGAAGGCTCCAGGGAGAGCTCAGAGCCCCTTCCAGAGCCTAAAGGGGCTCCAGGAGAGCTGGAGAGGG
>VZRO01002964.1:68202-80081 GCA_013397915.1 Daphoenositta chrysoptera
AGAGCTGAACTCAGCCCTTATGGCCAGATCCAAAGGAGGGGAAAAAAATTGGATGAACCTTCTCCTGTTTCTTTTGGTCTGATGCTCTTGGATACAGGAATGATGTATTTTTAATATAAAAACTCTATTATATAATATTTTTTACTATTTATAAAAAATAAATAAGGATTTTTGGTGGGTATATGGGATTTTTTGAGCTGCTGGAGTGATCCAGAGGAATCCATGGAGCTGCTCCAAGAGCTGGAGCCAGGCTGAGCTCCCAGCTGAGAGCTGGAAATGTTCGGCTGGAGAAGGGAAGGCTCCAGGGAGAGCTCAGAGCCCCTTGCAGGGCCTAAAGGGGCTCCAGGAGAGCTGGAGAGGGACTGGGGACAAGGGATGGAGGGACAGGACACAGGGAATGGCTTCCTACTGCCAGAGGGCAGGGAATAAACCCCGGGAATGTTCTCCCCATCCATGTGTAAAAATCAAAGCTGGAATTTCCTCTCAGATACAGCAAATCCCATTTTTTTCCAAGGAGTTTGGAGCAAAAAATTCCCATTCTGCCTGAGCTGCCCCAAATCCTTGCCCATTTCCAGCTGCTCCATCCTTACCTCCTTCCCTTTCCCACTCACCCATCCCCATTTTCCAGGCTCTGCATCATTCCCCCCAAAACTCCACCAAAAAAAACCCAAATTCAGATTTCCAAGAGTTTTCCCATCATTCTTCCTGAGGCACAGCTGCTTCCTGCAGGGATGAGGGGTCTTTGGGATAATTTCACTGTGGATGGGACCCTAATTTAAATCTGGGCCAACCTTCAGAGCAAAATCCATCAATGCAACAACCCTAAAACCCTCGGAGGGGAGCAAAACCCTGCTCGGAGACCCAGGAAAGGAGAGGAAATCCAGGATTGATCCTAATATAAAAGCATACAAGCAAATCCCAAAGGGACTTAATCCCTGACACCTCCCAGATCTGTTTTAGCTTGCAGGGATCAGGGAAAAGATCCAAAAAAAACCACACCATAACAGCTCAGTCCACTTTGGTTTAGGGGTTTTTTTGTCTTTCACCATTTTAGAATTCCTCAAAAACCTCCAGGATTAAGCGTGGATGTTCCTGGGATGTTTTCCTGATCCCACACCATTCCCTCAAACAATTTGTAGCATTTTTTGGGCTCCCTAAGGCCCCAAACTGTTCCGGTCACAGAAAACCCCACAGAGGCACCCGGAGGAGGGAAAATTCCAGATGGTTTTCCATCCAGGCAAAGCATTCTGTGGAATTTCAACAGCAGCACCTGGAAAAAGCAGGGGTTTCCCTGGAAAAGAAGCATTGGAAGTGTACAAAGCCCAGGACTGGAGCAACCTGGGATAGTGGAAGTGTCCCTGCGCATGGCCAGGATGAGCCTTAAAATCCCTTTCCAATCCAATCCAAACCATTCCAGAATTCCAGGATTCCAAGAAAATTACATTTTTCCGTAAGATCATTCGGGAATATCCTCAGCACCAACTGCCCAGGACCCAAACCGGACACCCAGATTCCATCCCAAATTCCCACTTCTCCCTCTATTTAAGTTTAAGAGAATTTCTTGGGATTTCTTGGATGCACTTTGGAGAATTCCAAGGAAAATTCAGGCAGCACCATCCTTGAATTCTCACTTTTCTCCACATTCCGCATTTTCCCTTCCCCATTTAAAAAGGCATGAAGCTGACAAACCCTACTAAAATCCCCTCCCTAAATTCCCAATTTCTCGGCATTTTTCCTTGAAATAAAAGCGGGAAATATTCCCCAGGACCCCCTGGAAATCCCCCTGGATTTGGACAGCTCTGAGCTGATGGAATTCCCACTCAAAGGAGCTCCTGGGATCAGCTCTCCTTAATTTTCCATGAAATCCAAATGATCCTTTAATGCGTCTTACAGTAATTAATGATCCCTCTCTTTTTGTCGGGATTTTTTTCCCCCCTTAAATTCCATAAAACCATGACAGCTCCCTTAGGACATGATAATTATAACTATTATTATTATTCCCATGGCCAGAAGTCCTTGGAAAACGTGCCAGGAGCTGGGATCCCACTGGGCCAGGTGATGCACAAACACACCCTAAAAGTTTTGGAGGCCAAGGAAATCTGGATCTATGGAAAAAAAGTGGGAAAACAGCTAATTTCCACTCCCTACTAAAGCTCTTTGATTCCTTGGAATTCTCCATTTTCCCCAAGCCCTTCCCAACCGAAATATTCCCACCACATCCTCCTTTTAAATTTGGGAACCACCCTTCTCTTCCCAAACTTTGAGAGGTTTAACTCTGCAGGAATCCTGAGTTTCCATGGATGTGAACACCCAAGATCCAAGTAGGAAATTTTGGGAAGAGAAGGTCATTATGGATTTCCCTCACTCCCAGATCCAAGTGGGAAATTTTGGGAAGGGAAGGCCATCCTGGATTTACTTCACTCCCAGATCCAAGGGGGAAATTTTGGGAAGGGAAGACCGTCCTGGATTTCCCTGATTACCAGATCCAAGTGGGAAATTTTGAGAAGGGAAGGTTATTATGGAATTCCCTCACTCCCAAATCCAAGGGGGAAATTTTTGGAAGGGAAGACCATCGTGCATTTCCCTCACTCCCAGCTCCAAGGGGGTTCTGCTGTGGACAGGGCTGCATATTTTTCCCACCAGGATCACCATGGAAAAGCTCCAGAGGTTGGGATTAAATTAAATCCCATACTGTTTGTTGGGAGAGCACTTTTCCAATTGGAAACAGGAGCAGGAAAACACCTGGATCAATCCATCCTGTGCAACACAAGGAATCTTCCACCTAAACTCCATTCCCGACCAACCAAGAGAAGGAAAATCTCCAGGAATGGCAACATCCACATCAAAACATTCACCTGGAATATTTCTATACTCAGGATCCACCAGCTCAGCTCTGGGATTCACCAGTTCATTCCATCCTGTCCCAATTTCCCACTTTTCCCATCCACAAATCCCTGGATAACTCCAGCAGAGCACATGGAACTGCCATTTCTCCTAAAAATCAGCTCAAAAATCCCACCCAAAAGCGGAGAATTCCAGAGTTTTCCTGGCAAACATGGAAAGGACGGATCCCATTTATTTCTTAAACACCCTCACTGAACACCTGCCTTCATTCCCACAATCCCTAAAAAATATTCAGGAGCTCCCTTCCCTCAGCACAGCCAGGAAAGGACTCTCAGGGAGGGTGGGAAAACCCATAGGAAAAATCCCATTGGATTTCTCTGGATGGGAATTTGGTTCCAGGGTATTGACACAGCACTTCTAAAAAACCCCGGAAGTTTCAGGGATTTTTTTTTAGGAGCACAGAGTAGCCGTGGGCAAAAAATGTTCTTCTTCTCAGGATTGGGATCACAGCGGGAAAATTCCGGGGGTTTCGATGCCTGGGGTAAAGTTAAGCTTTCCTATAAGGAAAAAATCAAGAGATTAATTAAACTAACGAGATCCAATTAGTGCTCATGGAGCTTGGAGCAACCTGGGAGTGGGAAAAGCATTCCTGGCCATGGAATGGGGTGGGATGGGATGTAAGGTCCTTCCCAACCCAAACCATTCCATAGGGGAATTTTTCCCACACATTCTTCAAAAGTTTTTCAGCCTGGATGAGCACAGATCACTGGGATCTGCTGGAATTCTGCACTTGGAAAAGAGCAGGCACTGCCTGGATGTTCCCAGTGTCCCAGGAATCCATGGATACAGGATAAATCACACTGCGTAAGTTTGAAAATGCTTCTTAATTCATCATTTCAGCCCCGTTTTCTGCTGGCACAAACCATTCATGGAATCACAGAATATCCTGAGATGCAAAGATCCCACAGGGATCAAATCCAACTCCCAGCAATCCCAAGAATTCCAGCTCCATCTGCACCCACAGCCAGGTGCAATTAATTTAATCAATTTAAATAATTGGTGTCACAATACAACAACTTGGATTTAAATGAGTCCAGCTGGGATCATGATCCCCTGGTCAAAGATCCCACAGGGACTCAATCCAATTCCTGGCCCCACATAGGAAAATCCCAAAAATTCCAGCTCCATCAGCACCCACAGCCAGGTGTAATTAATTAACTAATAATTAATTGGTGTCACAATAAAAGGTTTGATAGAGCCCAGCTGGGATCAGGAACCTCTGGTCAAAGAGATCCCACAAGGATAAAATCCAACTCCTGGCCCTGTAGGGGAAAATCACAAAAATCCCGACCCCATCAGGACCCACAGCCAGGTGGCACTAATTAACTGATCACTAATTAATTGGTGTCCCAATACCATGACTTGGGTTTAAATTACTCCAGCTGGGATCATGACCCCCTGGTCAAAGATCCGACAAGGATCCAATCCAACTCCTACCCTTGCACAGGAAAATCCCAAAAATTCTAGCCCCATCCACACCCACAGCCAGGTGACATTATTTAACTGATAATTAATTAATGTCCCAATACAACAAACTTAGGTCTAATAGAGCCCAGCTGGGATCAGGAACCTCTAGTCAAAGAGATCCCACAAGGATCCAATCCAACTCCTGGCAATCTCAAGAATTCCACCTCCATCAGCACCCACAACCAGGTGCAATTATTAACTGATAATTAATTAATTGGTGTCACAATACAAGGTTTAATAGAGCCCAGCTGGGATCAGGAACAAATCCAAGGAGCAAACCCAGCCTTGCTGATCCCAAATAAATCATTCCCAACACCTCTGGCTCCCTTCCCGCCATGGTATAAAACCAGGAATTCCTGGAAAAGGCCAAGAAAATTCCAAAGGCCAAAAAGTTCCTCCCATGGGATCAGAGAGCAATTCATTCCTCACCCACCCAAGTCGTGGCTCCATGTGGGAGCATCCCTCCCTCTCCTTCCACAGAACTTTCGTTCCGGCAAGGAAAAGGACGGATTCCAAAGGCTGACGGATTCCATGAATTCCTGACAGAGGTTTGGAACGACTGGGAAATATCTTGGTGTTGTGAGACCTCCGTGAGTGGAGCTGTCCGGTTCTGAAAGTTCTCTCCTGGTTTGTAACTCAGAAATAACTCAGGAAAATGAAAACACAAAAAAAACACCAAAACCGGAATAATTCCCAGCAGGTTCCCACTTTTCCAAAATCTTCTGATCCCCTGGGATAACTCTCGGAAGTCACAACTTATCCCAAATCCCACATCCTTCCCCTTGCTTAGGTTTGACCTCAGTGATCCTAAATCGGCCACATCCCAGAGACTCCAAACTCCTTAAAAGCTCCTTTTCCTCCCTTATTCCCTGGAATTCCATCAATCCCCATGGAATAACCTGGAAAAGCTCCTGGCACAGCAATTCCAGAGGCAGTGCTGGGAGCAGAACCCCCTTCCAGCCCCACAAAAGCTGCTCCAGGACCTTCACTCCAAACTCCCAGAAAAACCTGGAGCACAAGGAAAATCACCTCCTTATCCGTGTTTCAATTGATTTGGAATTTAATTGATTCATCCAGGGAAACCCAGGCTTTTCCAAAACATTCTGATCACCTGGGATAATTCCTGCAACTCTTGGAAGTCACAATTTATCCCAAACCCCACATCTTTCCCCTTGCTTAGGTTCAGCCTCAGAGATCCTAAATCAGCAATTCCAGAGAGTCCATTCACCTTTAAAACTCCCTTTTCCCTGGAAGTCCATCAATCCCCATGGAATAACCTGGAAAAGCTCCTGGCACAGAAATTCCAAAGGCACCGCTGGGAGCAGAGACCCTTTCCAGCCCCACAAAAGCTGCTCCAGGACTTTTACTCCAAACTTCCAGAAAAACCTGGAGCGCAACAAAGAATTCCCCTCCCTATCCATGTTTCATTTGGAATTTCTTGTCCAGGAAGACACCGGATTTTCCCACACACCTTTCCCTCCCCACTCAGCCAAATGAATTATTTTAACAAGGAACAAAAACTCACATTTGGAAAAGCAGCATAGCCAGAGCACTGTAGCTCATTCCAGGGTATTTTTGGGAATTAAACCCAGCTCCCAGCCTGGCTGGTATTTAAATAATGCTCAGGATGAATTCCAGGTGGGAAGAGTTAAAAAAATGGGAATGGGAGCAGCTCTGGTTGGATAATGAGGTGCTCCAGCTGCACCAAATTGGGATAATTCCCATTTTTCTCCATGTCATCCCTTCCTGGAGATGAGCTGGGAAAAGAGGAAATTACTTTGTCCCATCAGCCGAGGAAATCAAATTCCATGTTAAAATCTATCCCAAAAACTCCTGTGGCAGCATTCCCGCATGGATTTGAGCCTTGAAGTGCAACACTTCCCAAACTTCTGGATTGCTCCATCAAAATAATGCTAAAAACTGGGAAAAGGGAAGGCATCCAACAACCCAGGAGCAGAGTTCCCACTTCCAAGGAAAATTCCTTAATCCTGTGGCAGAGCCCAATTCCTGCAGGTCCCCTCCCTCGGGAATATTTCCTTGTTTCCCAACTCACATTCCAGGCTCGTGAGCTCCCAGTTTTTAGCTTGGGGGGAAGCTGGAAGCTGCTGGTGGAATATCAGGGATGGGATCCATGAAGGAAGTGGATGGGATGCATTGGGAATATGGGAAGGGACAACCCCCATCCCATCCTTTCCTTTCCTTCCTCCTCACTCCCATTTTCCCTTTTTCAGCACGAAAAACCATGGAAGCACAGCTGGATGCCAAAAATCCCTTTTTTTTTTTTTTTAACTCCTAGGGAAATCCTGGAATTTTTCAGGTATCCAGCTCCCTTTTTATCAGGGATTATTGTAAACAGTGCAAATTATTTTCTTGGAAATTGAGTTTTTATGGGATAAAGGGATAGTAAGATGGGAGAGGCTGGATATAGAACATTCCATGATTTGGGAATTTTATCTGTTCCTCACACTGGCTCATCCTTCTCCAAAAGGCTGGATTGGGATGCAAACCATCCTAATTCCCTGCGGCTCTCACTCTCACCAGGTACATTCCAGCTGCCAGCACTTCCCGAGGATTCTCAGCCGAAAATCCTTAGGAAAACCCTTCACCAGGATTCTCAGGATCTCTCCAATGCCAGAAATTCCAAGGAAAAGCCTGCACACTGCACGATCCCTGTGGAAGTGCCGTCTCCAGCAGATCCATGAGGAGTTGTTATCCCAACACAGCATTCCAGCATGGAGAGCTGGGAATTTCCCTTTCCAAACTGGCATCACAGCAAGTGGCCAGGTCGGATCCAGGCTCTAAAAATCCCCTTTCTCCAAAAAAAATTCCTTCCCAGCTACAAAAAATATGGGAAATAAACGATTTTGTCCGTGAGGCCATCCAGGTTCGGGATGAGTGGGATTATCCCAGTCCTGGAAGGGGAAGGAGCAACACCCTCCCTGCTCCAGTCTGCATCCTGCACGGGGATCCCATCCTGAAGGGAATTTCCCACTGGAGGAAGGGTATTCCATGGAGAAAACCCCATTCCCTGTAGGAATACACAGATCCATATAAGCCATATATGGAGTGTGACAGGGATCGTTATCCCTTCACTGAAGGAGATCCCAAACATTTTTGAGGATGGTGGAAAACAGAACCGAACTTGAATCATTTCTGTTTCATCCCAAACATCCAGCAAGTGGCCAGGTTGGATCCAGGCTCCCAAAATCCCTTTTCCCTTCTTTCCTCTTCCTCAGACTGACCATAACTAAACTGGATTTTTCTCTTCTGAGCCCCAAGAACTTTAATTTATGTTTTTTAGGACTTTTCCCTGCCAGATTCCCTCCAAATCTCCCTCACATGGATGCAAGGCAACATTTTGACCCCGCAGCACAGGCAGCAGAGCAGGGATGCAGCTCCACGCCATTCCAGGAGGATCCTTGGAGCTCTCCGCACATCCCGGGATGCACCAAACCTCAGGGAAGTTTAGGCTCAGCTTAAATCCCACCCATTTACCGAGCTTAAATCCGATTCAAACCCCAAACCCCCAGCCCGGGGCACAACCAACGCCTGACCCCACAGACCAGCGGTCACCTGTCCCTCTCTCCCGGGATTCCCAGCTGTTCCCAGCTCCTTACCCTTGGCACAACCTGATCCATGGGAGCAGAGTCCATCCCGATCCCTTGGCTATCCCCGGATTCTTCCCCGCTGTGCACCGAGCCGAAGCTCATCCCAGAAATCCCAAACATCTGCAGCACGGAGGGAGGAGGAGGCGATCCCTGTCCAGGGCTCAGGGAAGAGTTAAATATCCCAAGGATCCTGGCTCCCGCAGAACTCCTGGAGCAGACGCCGGAGGAGCGCAGCTGCCCCTGCGGCAGCGCATAATTCCTCCCCTGTTCCCAGGAAAGCTTCCCTGGCACAATGTCGGGAATTGTGTGGGGTTAAAGCACCCCGGACAATGCCGGCATTCACCCAGCGAGGCCGTGGAAATATTCCCCATGGAAGTACCCTCCATGGAAATATCCTCCATGGGAATATCCTCCATCTGGGACCGCTGATCCAGAGGTTTTCCCTGGCCGCTGATCCAGACGTTTTCCCTGGCTGCTGATCCAGAGGTTTCCCAACAAGGACCCAGCCCTTCTAACAAGCCAGTCTCTCCCTCCGAGTGATTTTATTTTCCCATCCCTCCTCTCATCCTTCCAATCCATTCGCTCCACCCGTAAAAATATTGGGAAAGGCCAGGTCGCAGCGGCCGGAGGCCACTCCCAGCTCCAAAGGCAGCGATCCTTAATCCCTCCGGGTTCTGGGCGCCAGGGAATAATCCCCAGCATCACAAAGAGGCGGCCGCAGGGGGAGGAAGATCTTTCCCAGATTTTTCCCACATCTTTCCCACATCTTTCCCAGATCCTTCCCGACACCGTCTGCCCCTGCACCTCCCCCGGGATCCAAGGAGCTCCAGCAGCCCCCAATCCAGCTGGATCCCAGGAAAACGGGGCAGCTCCAGGCTTTGGGATTTCCAATTCCGACCTAGCTCTTTGGAAATCCTGCAACAAGCGCTGAGGCCGTTGAGTGACATTTGGGGCTTGGAAAAGCTGGGATCATTTCCTTGGAATTTCACACGTTAAATACCTTCACTTCCAGAGGAACCAGGACCATTTCCCTGGAATTTAACACGTTAAATACCTTCACTTCCAGGTTTTTTCCATCAGCCATGGGAAGCCTCGTTGTTCCTAAGGCTGTGGGCACTTCTCCCAAAATTCTGCACTCCTGGGATTTGGTGCAGAGCCTCGGGAAGGCTCTGATATTCCTGCGAATGGTCCATACTCATTCCATGTGTGATTCCAGGAGGAATTTGGAGCCATCCTGAGGTTATCCTGATGGGATGTTGAGCCCTTTTCCCTACAGGATTTGGGTTCAAACAGCGTGGGAGTGCCACGGAGGGGTCACTGTCACCCTCACACCCTTCCTCTGTCATCCCTGCTGCTCCCAGCCATGGAAAACTCATCCTCGGGGTCTGCCCTGCTGAATTCCAGGTGAAATAATGGAAAAATTGCTGAAAACTCGGCGAGGAGTGGATAAACCCAAGCCCAGTGTCCCAGGATCTCTGAGGGGGCTGCACCCACCATGTGGCCCCAGCAGGAGCTCACCCAGATTCCACTTGGAATCCCAGATTCCACTTGGAATCAGCTTCCCAGAGCCAGGAAGTGTTGGCTTTGCCACTGCCAGGATTGTCACCCCACCAGCCCCTCATTCCAGCAAAGGTCCCCCCATTCCCAGGATCTTTCCAGCCCCCATCCCGGAGGTGCTGGAGGCATTCAGGCCCTCCAGGCTCCCATCCAGGAATTCTCTAGGCTGTTCCTCACTCCACAGGGCACAAAATGGGATCCCAAATCCCCAGAGAGCCCCTCAGCTGGGGAGAAACCAACACAGAAATCCCTTCTCGGCTCTCCCAAAATTCCCATTTTTTGCTGAGTGGCCTCTGAGCTGTTCAAACCTCTCCATGCCCAGGTTGGCCTCCTCGCTGAGCCATCCTTCCCCTTGGAAATTGGAAGTGCTGTGAAAGGAGACCCATCCTGCGAAGCATCCCTACATTTCCTGCTTTATTAACAGTGCAAGTCATGCATCATGGAAAGGGGAGGAAAAGTGCAGCACTGGAGTCGTTTCTGATTCTTTGGCCAGGAAAACGAGCGGAGCTGAGAAATTGCACGAATTCCCAAGGATTTCAGCAGCTCTGCTGGATTCCCATCCCCTGAGGAAGCAGAACATGGCACGGGGCAGGGCTGGGCCTGCCCTGTTCCTAGTTCCGTGCTGGTTTCCCTTTAGGATTGCAGCTTTTCCATCCCAGCTTTAGCATTCCGACGAACATCGGGAAGTTAACGAGGAGCTGCCCAGCCAGACACCACGGCACATTAATCCGGACTTTTATAGGAACTAGGAATCAGCAAATGGGGGATTTATTTGGCATTTAAAGGTGGCGGAGCAGCTCCCGAGCGCTGCCGTGCTGGGTGGGCACGGGCGGTGCCGTGCCAGGCTCTGTGCCAGCATTCCCTGCACCTCCAGCGGTGCCGGAGCCATGGGAGCATCCAGGGCTGGGAAGCGAGTGCCCAGCCCCAGGGAGAGCCGTGCCAAGGACAGGTCCTCCCGTGGGATGAGCCAGGGAGGAGCTGGAGCAGCAGCCGGAGCCTGCGGGATGGGGCTGAGCCACCTGCAGGGCTGGGAATATCAACAGGGAGCAGGGATGGATTTCAGTCCGCTCCTTCCCCTCGCCACCTTCCTCATGGAGAGGGCTCTGGAGCTGTGCCCGCTCCCAGAGGAGCACAAAAACAAGGAATGAGTGTTTAACACTGCAAGACACCTCCCTGGCAGCACCACGCTGGGCAGCGGAGCGGCCAGACCCTGGGAATCTTCAATGAAGGACCAAAAACTTGCTCAAATCCCACAAACCGATTTTTCCCAAAGCAACAAGATCCCAGCAGGCTCCCTCTCCCAGGCTGGGGCTCACTTGGGATCACCTACAGGGTCCAGCCTTCCAATCCTGCTTTCCCAAAATGGCCCTGGCGCACCGAGCAGGCTCCTCGGGGGCTGCAGGCACAGCCCGGGCTCGGAATTTTTTTTCTCCACATTCCCAAGCCGACCTTGAGCAGTCGGTGAAGAGACCGAAATTCGCAGGGCACTGCTCTCGAACACGGAGCAGCCACACACCGCTGACTTCCCAGCGCTCCCCCCGCTCTCAGCAGCCCCCGCTGCCCGTCCTTAACCTAAATAAAGCCGTCACACCGCACCGGAGGAGAAAGCAGCAGCACCAAAGTCTCACTCCGAATGCCCGTGTGCCATCGGAGCGGAGCCCGCATCTCCTCCCTCCAGCCCCCACCACGCTCTTCCTGAACAAGCCCTCTCCTATTCCAGGCACTTGCTATTCCAGAGCATCCAACAATATGTGCCTGTGTGCCGGGGGAGGCAGGGAGCCGCTGCCAGCGCCGATATCCGCACCCAGCCATCCATCCGCCGCCAGCCGAGCCCCTCAGACACTCTCAACCCCCAAAATTTTGCAAAATGAAGGAATTAAAAGGGGAGTGCATCTGTGATTTGGGCTGCCTTCCCGGCGGGAAGCGAATACCGAAGTGCGGGAGCGGGAGGGCTCGGAGGAGCGGATGGCACGAGAAGCGTTTAATGGTAAATTCATGGATCTCCTGGCTCAGCCCCGAGTGCCGGAGCTGCCGGCAGCACCGCACCGCCGCCGAGCCCCGCCGCGCCGCTTACATAANGGCAGCGCCGCGGGGGCAGCGCCGCAGCCGGGGCAGCACCGGGGACGGGGCATGAGCGGGGATGGGGCACCGCCACAACCGAGGCGTCATCAGAACCGGGGCACTGCCACAATCGGGGCATCACCACAACCGGGGCACCATCAGAACCGGGCCGCCACCGGGCACTGCCACAACCGGGATATCACCGGGAACGGGGCATCATCAGAACCGGAGCGTCACGGGGACGGGGCATTGCCAGAACGGGGGTATCACCAGAACCGGGGC
>VZRO01002964.1:81786-102496 GCA_013397915.1 Daphoenositta chrysoptera
CGGGCGCGCATGGCCGCGGGCGCTGCCAAGGCGGGGTGCGCGGTGGGACCCGCGCCGCTCCGGGGTGCGCGGAGCGCTGTGACCCGCGCTGCCAAGCCGGGATGTGCGGAGCGGCGTGAGCCGCGTGGAGTCGGGATGTGGGATCTAGCCCGCTCTCTCCCGGGATGCGCGGAGTGCTGTGAGCCGCGCTGGCCCGGGATTCGGGGAGCGGTGTGACCCGGGATGCGCGGCGCGCCCAGCTCTGTCCCGGGATGCGCCGTGTGGCCGCTACGGTTCCTTTCTGTCCCGGGGTGCGCCGCTCGGTCCCGCTCCGTCCCGGGATGCGCGGAGCAGTCCATCTGTCCCGAGATTCGTGGCGCGGTCCCTCTGTCCCGGGATGCGCCGTGCGGTCCGGACGGTGAGGGGCGCCCTGAGCCCGCGCTGCTCTCCCGGCCCGAGGGTCCGTCCCGCCCGTCCCGGGCTGCGCTTTCTGGCTCTGAGCCCGCTGTCCCCCCATTCCACCCCGCTCCCTCTCTGCCCGGTTCTGGGGCTCCCCCGGGCTCTGATCCCGCTGCTACCCCAGCCCCCACAGCCTAAACCCCCTTGGCTTGCCCAAGGTGCTGTCCCAGGGCACGGGGCTAAAGCCAGTCGCCCCCCTGGAGTGACAGAGGGGACACCGGGAGGCGACGAACCGGCTGCTCTGTGTGTCTGACCCAGCTGAGCACACCTCAGCCGCTGGGTGTTTGTCTGGTCATCCCCTCTTTAGTGATCTCAAGTACCTGAGACCCCTCAGTGGCTTCCGGCACCTTCCCAGCCTGCCTGATGTCCCCACATTTTGGGATCCCGTGGGATTTGTGCTGGGGAAGGTGTCTTCCCTCCAATTTCCCAGAAGGATTTTTTGGGAAATGACTGCCCCTGTCCTCTTCCCTCTTTCCTTGATTCCTGCAAGGATTGCCCCAAACCCATGGGCACCTCGGACATTGAGAATTCAGCTCCCTCTGCCTGAATCGGTTACGGATCAGCACTCCGGGCCAGGATGGTGACAGTGCTCTGGAAGGGACAATTGCGCTGTCAGGGCTTCCTGTGACCCCACACGACACTGCTAACGAGGCTGGGACTCTTCCAGCGTTCTCCTGCCAGGGGCTGAGCGCTTCCATCATCTCCATGGGCCGATCCAGTGCCTTGCTCTGCTGTGCTTCCACCCCCAAAGGGCTCAGAGCACCCAATCCATCACTTGGAATTCCAGCAGGGAGCAGGATTCGGTCCCAGCCGGGGCTGTTCCCTATTTCCAGCTTGGTGAGAATGTGGGAAGTCAGAGAAGGGATGGGTGCATCCCTTTTTCTGTGCCATTCCCGTGCCGCCCGAGCTCAGGCTGGCACCCGGCAGTGGCCAGAGCCTGTCCCCAGCCCGCTGCCAGCTGAGGGCGGCGCTGAGGTGGCCCCGTGGTTGTGCTCAAATCCCGTGTCCCCTTCAAGGGGGACATTCCAGACCCTCTCCCTGCCCCCGGCTGCATCCCATCGCCTTCGCTGCTTGGTCTCCTGTCTGAAGGGACTCCCAGGTTGCTTCTCTGTGTCTGTCCGATGCTCCTTTTCCCCTGGTTTTCTGTTCCGAGGAGAATTTGGGGACATCTCCTGAGGTTGCGCTCCCAGCGTGACCTTCAGCTCATCACCTTCAACCTTCAGCTGCCTTTGGCTTGTCTCGACCTTCCCCCTTTTCCCCCCCTTTTCCCCCTTTTTCCCCTTTTTCCCTGCCACACTTGTGCCCAGCCGGCCCTCCAAGCAACATCTGGGCCACATCTGGGCTGTGCCCATCCCAACCCAGATGCATCCGGAGCTCCGGTGCCTTCCCAGGGATTTTCCCCTCCATTTTCCCTTCTTACTCCTACGCCCAACCACCCCACAGCATGAACGTGGCCGTGCCCCAGAAGCTTTTTTCACCTCTCTGAGTGTTTTCCTCTCCTGTAAAACCCCATCCAGGGCAGGTTTTGGAGGAAAAGACGGAATTCTTCACGTGGAAACGGCAGGAAAAACGCCACGTTCCTCATTGGCTGCTCTGTAGGTTGAACATCAAAGGCTGGGCCTTTCTCTCCCTAATTCCAGCCCTCCCATAGTTAATTCCAAGATCTTCCCAGCACAGCCAGATGTTATTGGATCCCGAAGGCTGGAATCGTTAACTGGCTGCTGCTCTCCCATGGAACAGCCCTTAGGAGGGAAGTTGTTAGCGGGTTGTTAGCACACCACTGACAGCATTCCTTGGAACTCCAGCCTTTGGCACTGCAGAGGGGAAAACGAGAAGTAAACCTCACCAAAAAATCGCTTGGAATTGGGGGAAATAATTCCCAGCCTGGATTTAAGCAGGTGCACGACTCTCTGTGGGGTAAGACCCCGAATTAATTCCATCTGGGGTGGGTTTTTTTAAAGTATTTGTTCCTAAAAGTTTAAAGTTTAAACGTTTTGAATATTGCAGCTCCTGCTGAGATCTGCTTGAGATGTTCAGCTGTGATCCCAAATCCAGGAATCTCTCCAGACTGGGAGGAGAAAGGAAGAATTAAAATAACTCCCCGAGTCAGAGCTGATTTTCCTGAGTGTCCCAAATCACTCTCTATGACGTCAAATATGGAGCTGCTCCCTGCTGGAATAATTAAGCTGGGAATTGTGGAATTCAGCTGGTCCCAGGATGTTCCCAGGGGCAGGATTGGGGTTTGTGGTCGGGCTCCAGCATCTCCAGAACTTGTGGGAAAACATTTCCCAAAGAATGGGATATTCAGAGCCTGCAACCCCCCCAGCTGCCCTTCATGGCTTCATTTATCCCACGTGAGCCTCACGAGGCTCATCCGGCACTTTTAATCCCAAAACAAGTCCCTGGTTTTGTCCCTGATCCCAGATCAGCCATTGGGACCCACTGGGGCTGGCAAAGTGTGTCCAGAGGGCCACCACCCCTCGGATAGGATCCATGGGGAAAAGAGCTGGGAGAGCAGCATCTGAGGATTCCCGAGTTCTGGAATCCCTTGGAGGGAATCGGGAGATTCGGGATTCATCCATGCACTACAGAGATGCAGCCAGGGACTCATGGGGCGTCCTGGTCACAGGCAGAGCTCTCCAAGCTCACGAGAAATGTTGATTTTCACAAAATCCTGGAATTTTTTGCCATCTATCAGGTTGTTCACACTTTATAAAAGGGAAAATATTTGTAGCAGACACTGGGGGCTGGTTTTAAATTCTTAATTTTAGCCATTCCTCGCATTCCAGGGATTGTCCAGTGGGTTATCACAGCTGGAATGGTTTGGTCCATCAGAATATCAGGGTTGGTTACAAAAACACTGTGGATCCCAAGGGATTCACCTGCAGCACTTTTCTCACTTGTAGGAAAAACTATTATTTTTCCTATAAAACTTTCCATTCCCAATAGGAATACACCAATCCATATAATCCATATATGGACTGATAGGGATTGATCATCCCTTCACCCAAGGAGATCCCAAAAACTTTTTGAGGTAGGTGGAAGACAGAACTGAACTTGAATCATTTCTGTTTCATCCCAAACATCCAGCAAGTGGTCAGGTCGGATCCAGGCTCTAAAAATCCCCTTTCTCCAAAAAAAACCCCTCCTTCCGAGGTATAAAAAATATGGGAAATAAACAACTTTTGTCCCTGAGCCCATCTAGGTTTGGGATCAGTGGGATTATCCCAGTCCTGGAAGGGGAAGGAGCAACACCCTCCCTGCTCCAGTCTGCATCCTCCACAGGGATTTTCCCACTGGAGGAAGGGTATTCCATGGAGAAGACCTCATTCCCTATAGGAATACACCGCTCCATATAATCCATATATGGACTGACAGGGATCAATCATCCCTTCACCCAAGGAGAATCATCTCCATTCCCTATAGGGATACACCTACCCATATAATCCAGTTTTATCCCTGACTGTGCTTTTCTCCCCTCAGGAATGAGGAGCCATTGGAATTCCTAGGATCCAGGGGATTGTGGATGGTGGTGGAGCACCAAGGGTGTGTTCCAGACCCCTCTGTTGCAGGAGGGAACAAATAAAGCAAACTTTAAACCTTTATTGCAGATAAATCAAATCAAATCAAATCAAATCAAATCAAATCAATCTGAATTAGTCTTACTCAAATAACAAAAATTCTGGGATTTTAATGCTTCCCACATTCCAGCAGCCATTTATTCCAGGAGCTCTCAGAGCAGCTTTTCCATTTTATCAGCAGCAATCAGAAGCAAATTCTTTTCTGTCTCCCAGTTGGGAGCAAGGCCACAAATAATCGGGATTGGACTGAAGGAGACCATTAAGCACCATTAAAATCCTGAGTAATTGGGTGGTGTGAGTGAGTTCTGTGGTGCTGCATTCCCTCCTTATTCCAACTTCCAATAAAATTAAGGGAAAACTCAATGGTTTCACTCGGTCTTGTAATTCTGATGGATTTGGGGTGCGTTTGGATCGGGAACTGATTACGCATAATTAACAAATCATCCCAGAATGAGGTGGGGAAGCACTAGAAGAGGGAAATTGTGAATTCCCCATTCCTGGAATTGTCCAAGGCCAGGTTGGATGGGGCTTGGATCAACCTGGGATAGTGAAAGGTGTCCCAAGGGGTGGAATGAGATGAGCTTTAAGGTCCCTTCCACCCCAAACCATTCCAGAATTCCACGATCTGAAATATTTTATGGATTTTTTCCTTTTCCCACAGATTTTTCCCGTTCAAACAGGCAGAGGAACAAATCAAGAGCACTCGACTCTGGACCAGGCTCTTCCCCACTTTATTCCCATTCAGTCCATCCCAACGAGGTTTTCCCTTTTTGGGACAGAGGCTGGAATTTAAAATCCCCACCGAAGGCACATTTTAAGTGGCCCCAGCTCTCCCAAAGTTTCCAGCAGCTCTGCCTTGTGCTTTTCCCACTCTCCTGATGGGATGGAATTTGTCCTGGAACTTGGAACAGGCTCATTGAACAATGTTTAGGGCCAAGCCTCAGAGCGATGGAGTTTTTGGGATAAATAACGGAGTGTGACGGAGCCGTTAGACACACCTGTTATCTTCATCTGAGCAGTTCAAATCTAATTTAATAATAATCAATTCATAATAATTTTAAATTAAAAATCCTTTAAATTATTATAAATCACATCAAACCTCCTCATTTCAGGCCAGCTCTGCTCCCCATGATTGCTTGGAATTAAGAGGAATCCTCCTGGTGTCCAAAGATTTACGTGGATGGAACAATTTGCGCTGCTGGTGGGATATACACAGGTCTAAGGCCAAACTTAATGTTAGGCTGTGCCTTGGGCTGGCTCTCCCTGGGGAGGTTTCCCATTTTTCCGGATCAAAGCACCCCAGGATAATGTCAGGGAATGGTCTGTGGGATGCTTTGTGGCTGGAATTTGTTGCGGGGGTTGTTGATGGCAAAGCATGTCCAGAGGGCCACCACACCTTGGATGGGTGGTGCATCCATGGGGAAAAGAGCTGGGAGAGCAGCAGTGGAGGATTCCTGATCCAGGAATTCAGGATTAAGGTTTTTCAGGAATGGCTGAGAAAAGGGACTCCATGGGAAGTGGCTGCAGCCCTTGTGTCTGGAGCCCAAGCACTGGGAACGTCCAGGAAAATCATGGAATGGTTGAGGTTGGAAGGGACCTGGAAGTCCATCCAGTGAGATCCATGTGGGGGGGGCAGAGGGGACCTTGTGGCTCTGCACAACTCCCTGACAGGAGGGGGCAGCCGGGGGATCGGGCTCTGCTCCCAGGGAACAGGGACAGGAGGAGAGGGAATGGCCTCAGGCTGGGCCAGGGGAGGCTCAGGGTGGACATCAGCAGGAATTTCCCCATGGAAAGGGTGGTTCTTGCTGATTCCAGAGCTGCAAAGCAGCAGCAGATCCAAGATTTCCTGCGGGACTGGGTGTGGGGTGACCACAAGGGACATTCTTGTTCTGTAGAATCTTGGAATCATGGAATGGTTTGGGTTGGAAGGGAAGCTGAAGATCATTTCATTCCACCCTTGCCACGGCAGGGACACATCCCACTATCCCAGGTGGATCCAAGCCCCAATGTCCAACCTGGCCTTGGACACTTCCAGGGATCCAGGGGCAGCCACAGCTTCTCTGGGAATCCTGTTCCAGGACCTCCCCACCCTGCCAGCCAGGAATTCCTTCCCGATATCCCATCTAACCCACTCTCTTTTAGTTTAAAACCATTCCCTCTTTTCCTATCACTCCATGCCCACGGAAAATTCCCTCTGCATCATTTTAATCACTCCTGAAAGGCATCAACATTCTCAAGTCCCTTGCACCACACGACACATTCTGTCTGGAGCCGGATTATGGAACCACAGAATGCCAGACTGGTTTGGGTGGGATGGGACCTTGGAGACCATCCCATTCCAAACCCTGCCATGGGAGGATGGAATTGTTTGGGATTTGGCTCCTGCCCATGGTGCTGTTGTTGCCCAGCAGGATGTGGATGTTCCCATTCCTGGTTTTGTGTGTTCACACCCAGCTCTGGCTTCAAAACTCAGCCCTCTGCTGTGAAATAATCAAAATAATCCCGTGCCCTGCTGTGCCAACATTCCCTGGCATGGGAACGGCGAATCCCTGGGACTTGGGAAAGAAATGGGTCACATTTAATTAATCAGTGACAAACGGGGCTGCTCAATCCATTGGGTGGCCACAATGATGGCAACGAAATTTGAATTTTCCATCCTGGAAATCATCAAAAAAACACATTAGAAATGTGTTCCTTCCCAGAGATCGGCTGTTGGACAAACAAGGAGTGAACAAGGAGAACTCCAGGATGACTGACATTCCAAAAGTAACGAGTGTCTTGTGCATTATCAGCAGAAAAATCAAGAAAAAAGGGAATTCCTGTACAGGTACGGGGAAATACCAATCCACAGCACTCCTGCTGCAGAAGTTGCCCCGGTTCCGCTATGGAAATGAACCTTGGGAATTCTTTGGAATAACGCAATCAAAGCGAGTTTATTTCCCTGAATTAAATGAAATCCCATTGGAGCCTCTCCATTCTTCATCATTTGGGGAAAAACAATTAAATTGTTCCAGGAGTTCCTCCCTGCAGCCACTCCACACTAGACACGGCATGGATTTGATTAGCAGATCTTTCCACAGGCATGGAATGACTTTGGAGTGCACTCTGCTGCTTGAGGGCCAAGGGATCAAGTTCCACCCCATCCTGCTTTGCTTTCCAAGCCCAAATCCATGCAGGACTCAGTTCCCCTTCCAGAAAAACCTGCTGCGATTAAGGATGAAAAGGAGTATCTTTATTTTAATCCAGTTTTGAGGGGAGCTGATGGGATGCTGGGAGTTTGCTCCTGGATTACACGGGATGGAACCTCTTGGGAAGGTGCTATGGGATCAGTCTCACACTTTCCAGGAAGGTGGAGATGAACACAATAAATTTTCCCTGGGCTGTTGCACTGCAAGTGCCACTGATGGCTCCTGGCCACGGACAGGGAGCTTAGAGGTGTCTGGAGAAAATGTTAATAAAATTCCAGCAGGGTGGACACTGGGGAGCTGGATTAGGATTTGGAATATTCCCAATTGAGGTGCTGTAAGGTATGAGGGTGGTGAGGCCCTGCAATTGGCTCCCAGAGAATCATAGAATCACTGAGGTGGGAAAAGCCCATGGAGTCCAAGCTGTGCCCAATGCCCACCTTGTCCCCAGCCCAGAGCTCCGAGAGCCACCTCCAGGAATTCCTTGGGCACCTCCAGGGATGGGCCCTCCAAACCTCCCTGGGCAGCCCCTGCCAAGGCCTGAGCACCCTTTCCATGGGGAAATTCCTGCTGATGTCCACCCTGAGCCTCCCCTGGCCCAGCCTGAGGCCATTCCCTCTCCTCCTGTCCCTGTTCCCTGGGAGCACAGCCCGACCCCCCCGGCTGCCCCCTCCTCTCAGGGAGTTGTGCAGAGCCACAAGGTCCCCCCTGAGCCTCCTTTTCTCCAGGCTGAGCCCCTCTCCCAGCTCCCTCAGCCGTTCCTGGGGCTCCAGACCCTTCCCCGTGAGTGACTTCACTGCCTGTGACCTTCTGCTCATGGTTTGTCTGTCCCACAACAATGGCAAAAACACCGAGCACGGCCCTCACCTTAACAACCCCGAACAATGAGCCTCCCTGCACTCTGAATCCAATTATTTTTCCCAATCCAGACCAATGAAAGGAATCTGAGATTAGAACAGAGCAGAATTTGGGATCAGGTCCATTTCGAGGCATAGCGGAGGTGAAATCAACGGGAACGTCTCCTGGCTCTCACACGGGGTTGTAATTGTGTAATAAGCACTGAGTTTGCTGCAAAATCTGTCTTTTAATTTCTCTCCAGTTTAGGAGGCACTTCACGCACCTGCCTAATAATCTGAACAATAATAGCTCACGGCAACGAGTTCTGCAGGTGAATTCCAGACATTAATTGCTCCTTTTTCATCTCTTTTCAGCCAAGATGTTTTTCTATTCCTGTTCCAGATGAGTCAGGCTTTGCCTTCTCATTTTTAATGTCTCTTTTTCATCTGTGCAAGCTGGGCTCAAAAGGGGGAACCTCTTTCAGTTCAGCTTGGGTGAAAATTAGCTCCATTTGGAGCATCCTTTGCCTTATTTTCCCGCTTTTCCAATGGGATGAGCAGGAAGGAGCAGTCCATGATGGACATTCTCAGTGTCAGCACAAAGGGAATTTTTGACTTTTGCAACCACCAATCTTCCTGGAGAAACTGGGGAAGGAATTTGTGGTGGATGTGATGGAGAGCCAGGGATATGGAATCTCATGGAGCTACTCTTCTAGGGAATTGCCCAATAAATTAAAATATCAAATATTCCAGCAATCTGTTTGATATTCCATGCAAATTCCTGCATTCTGAGGGATGCAATGCATGTTTGGCCACTTTATTAACAACCTATCAATTATTTATGGAATTCCTGTATTATTCATAAAACAGAAAAGCAAAGAGGGTTTCCCTCCTGAAGTGCACGAGTGGGAGTAGGAAGAAGGAAAAAATCCTCTCCCATGCAATAATTATTTGAGGACAAATGATGGAATTTTAAAGATCACATTTCAGATGGGTCAGCTCTCCATTCCACAAGGGATGGTTTGGGTTATTTTCACTTGGAACTGGGAGCTTCCTCCCAGTTTCTGGGAAGAAAGGGTTTCATTTAGGATTTGAGCCAGATTTCAGAGGAGAAGGGCTCAGAATTTGCTGTCCTGGTTTAATTATTCATATTTGCTGTTGTTTCAGAATATCTTGGGTTCTTCCCAGGTTTTGCAGCCATCAGTGAGGCCAGAGAGGCACCTCTCTGAGGTGGCTTGTGGGGCAGAGGTGCTCAACCTCCTTGTCCAAAGTAGCAGGAATTTGGGAGGGAATCCAAGGAAGTTAAAGTCTGGAACCACAGCCGGGCCAAGATTTCCTCCAGGAAACCCACAAAGGGCCAGGTATCCCAGCGAGCGTCGATGCCCATGAGCTTGGAACATCACTCGTGGTGGTTCTTCCAAAACTCCTTTGTCAAGGAACAAAGAAATTTGTGGCTACGAGGAGTTTAACTCATCGCATTCCCATTGTGTGGGATTTGCGACAATCCAAACTCTTTATCCCACAAATCTAACACCTGAGGGAGCCTCTTTGAGGATTCCCTGCACAGGGAATGAAGGTGATTCCCCTGGAGCTGGGAACATCTCCAAGCTTGGACTCCTTACCTGGAATGAGAGATCCTTCTTTATCCAAGGTGGGAGACCTTTCATTCCCAACAGATCCTTGATAAGGGATAAAATGCGGAATTAATACTAATCAATCCATGTTGTTAATTCGTTTAGGTTTAAAACTTAGCCTAAGATTAGACCTGGGCTCCACAGGGAGTTTGGAAAACACTCCCAGGCATGGGGTGGGATTGATGGGATTGTGCAGGGCCAGGATTTGGACTCTGATCTTTGTGGGTCCCTTCCCACTTGGGAATTCCATGTTTTTAAGCAGATTTTTCCACTCTGAGCCTCATGATCCAACCTTCTTGCATCTCTGATGTAAATCATTCCAAAATAATTTCTAACCTGATTTTATTTTGTGTTTCATCCATGCCGTGGATAATTAAGGTCACTTTGCCACCCAACTTTGAGTCACATTTGCATAAATTCGTATGAAACCCATTTTTAGTGATAATTTTGATGGCAATTCTTTGAGGGACTCTAAATCACTCATTTGGGGTGAATTTCACAGTCAGCAGGAACCTAAATCAGGATCTGATGAAGACTGATGAAAAAAAAATCAAGATTTTATGGATTATATGAGGGTTTTTTTGGTGCTGCTTGTGGGGTCTTCTTGATGAAGAAGAAAAAATGCACTGGGAATGGTTTTCCCTATAAAAGGAAGCTTGGAATGGACCTTGGAATCCATCTGGGAGTTGACAGTATCAACAGGATGGAAAACCAGCTCCCACAGAGCTGAGTGCCCTCATTCCCATCTGAAAACGAATGGAAGCAAAACCTCGAATAACCCCAACCTCTTTAGCCTGGAAAACCTGGAAAATATGTGAGGGAAAATAAATACAGTAATAAAAGAGGGATTGAAGGACGGGATGATTTAACCATGGGATAGTTCTGCCTTTGATGGAAAGGATAATAAAGGATTTTCTCCAAAGCTTGGGCTGATAAGTAATTGTGTTTGACTGCATCCCACACTCAGGAATTCCCTGGGATTTGCTTTTTTTCCTTTAGTTATCCAAATATGATAAGAGGAGCTTGTTCTCCTCTCCCAACAGGGCAGAGGAAGAAGCTCCCAACATTAAACAGTTTACCCAGAGCTGCACCTATGCTTGGCCTCAGGCAGCTCCATCCCTTATTAAAACACCGGGAGAATTGGAAAACACGGGAAGAATTAGAAAACATGGGAAGAATTGGAAAATAGGTTCTGTGTTTAATAAACACTGCCCAGAATTTTCTTTCCAGTCACATTCTTCAGGGAATCTGAAGGATTTAACCCTGGATGTCGGTGTGGAAATAGAGACTTTGAGTCTTTAGTGTCCTCCACCACGCAAATCCCACAGGGAAGTGCCAGGATTTGTAGGAATTATCTCAACAAGGAGATGTCTCTGGAATTTTTCATGACTGGTTGAGAACTGAGATTCCTCTGGCCATGTCCTGTCCATGGGCAGGGACACCTTCCACTATCCCAGGTTGATCTAAGCTCCATCCAACTCGGCCTTGGACACTTCCAAGGATCCATGGTCAGCCACGGCTTCTCCGGGCAACCTGAGGCCTCCCCACATTCCCAGTCAAGAATTCCTTCCGAAAATATTCCCACTAGGAGATCAAACACCCCACCAGTAGCTGTGTAAAGCCACATATTTCCCTGGAAGTACAGGAACCTTGAGGATACTGAGGATGAGCAGAGAATTCCCAGCAGGGAATGTCTGGATAGTCCAAATTTACACTCAGAAAGGATAAATAGAAGATAAGAGTGGCCAACAGAAAATCACATAAAAATGGTGAAATAGGATGAAAATCAGAGATAATTGAGAAAACCCAAATGTTGGATGAATTTCCCGTTGTTTCCCATAAGGAGAAGGAATCCAGGAGTCAGAACCCTCCATCCATGTTCTGAAATGAAAGTGATGCAGCCAAAATTGTAAGACAGGAGAGGCAAGAAAACTTCCAATTGCTGCATGTGGAGAAGCCGAATTTTAATTTTGCTGCCTTTTTCACTCCTTTTGGTGCCGAAAAAACCCCAAGAGAAAACTCCACTCTCGAGGTCTTGAGAGTCAGATCTTGGTGGGTTTAAAATATAAAAAGAAAAAAACCACTGGGAAGGGCCTGGGAAGTTCCAAAATTGATTGGATAACTCAATATTCTGCTCAGCCTCCCAATTCTTTCCAAAGGAAAGAGTAATTAAGGCTGTGGAAGCAAAGGGGAGACAAAGGATAATTTCCATCCCGGTTTTATCTCCGTTAAATTACAGCAGAGACATCGCCCACCTGCTTATCTTTCAGATAAGAAAACTGGTTCTTAGATAAAGGAAATGTAGCAGATCCAAGTGATCTCATTTAAGGAGAGCATTTGACTTTGCTCCCCTCAGGGAATTATTCCCGAAGGTGGAGATGCTGGGATTCATCCCTGAATTGCAGCTGGTCCGTGTGTGCTGAGCATGAATTTTGTGAGATGCAGAGAGGGGACTGCTCTGCCTTGAACAGGTCCAATTTTATTTGGGAATTAATCAGAGAAAGGGCTCCAGAGCTGAAATTTGGGACATAACAGGTGCTTGTCCCAAGGAGTTTGGCTCCAGAGGAATCCCAGATTTGTTTGGGTTGGAAGGGATTTAAATCCCATCCTGTTCCAAGGTCGGGGACACCTTCCATTATCCCAGGTTGCTGCAAACTTCATCCAACCTTGGATTTTTCCATCTGCGCTGGCTCATCCAGCTCAGCACATCCTCCCTCTGCCAGGTGGGACATGGAAATGCTGGATTAATCCTTGGATTTATTGAATATCTCCCAAATTCCACATGGAGTAGCTTCATCCTGATCTTGCCATCCGTGGTATTTGACCAGATTTTAAATTCATGGAATTTGAGGGTAGTTTAGGTTGGAAGGGATTTATGGAATACCTTGGGCCCAACCTTGCTCTCAAAGCAGTGCGAAGTTAAATGAGGCAACCCCGAGTTCAAGCCAGTTTATTTCTGGATATCTCTGAGGATAACACTTCCTTCTTACAGTCAGGACAAATTCACACTTTTCTCCTTCCAGGAACGTTTCCCGCTTCATCTATTTGCCCAATTTTCCCAAGGAGCCAGGACTTTATTTACACCCTCCAAACTCTTTTAATCTTAAAAGAAAAACCCCAAAGCCGCTGGGAACGGGAAATCAGAGCTGGGTCCACCAGGGTGGGGTTTGGGAGATAAAAGGACCAAAACAAAAAGATAATTGTTCACCCCTGATAATTATTTCCTTTAGAAAGAGTCGGAACTCCCTGTCTTGGAAATTTCTGGAGGAAGTGGAAGTTTCACACCTGGAAAATGACTAAAACCTCCCCCCCTCACAGGTGAAGGTGGTGTCAAGTCCTGTGTAAAATCGTGTGTTCCCTTCAGAAATGGGCTGCTCCAGCCTGGATTTCCTGGAGGATCAAAAATCCTGATGGAAAACCTGGGCTCCTCTATCCATGGTCCTGCCAGGACCCTGATCCAGGCTGGGCTCCTCTCTCCATGGTCCCGCCAGGACCCTTCTCCAAGGTGGGCTTCCCACGGGATCACAGCCTCCTTTGGACACATCCCCTGCTCCAGTGTGGGGTTCTCCATGGGATTCTCTACCTTTCTTAACTCTTTTATTCCCAAAACCCTGCCAGTGTTGCTGCTGGTCTCAGCCTTGACCTGGAGCCGATGGAATTCCTTGACCTGGAGCCAGTGGAATTCCTTGACCCGGAGCTAGTGGAATTCCTTGACCTGCAGCCAGTGGAATTGGCACCACTGGGAATGGGAGAAGTTTTTGTCACCTTCTCATAGATGCCACCCCTGCAGCCCAAAATTGCCACCAAAAACCCAAAACACATCAAAATAAAACATTTTTGTGCATTGGTTCCTGAGAGTTGTGATGCACGTGAAAGTTTTTGGTGCATTCCTCACCCCGGGGCAGAGAATCCTCATTAATTATTTCTAATTATGTTGCTCATCAATCCTCAGAGATGAAAACAAGTAAGTTTGTGCAGTTGTGGCCCTGAACTCACTTTGTTTCTCGTCATGCTGGGTGTGACACCAAACTCGTCCCTCTGCTCATGCCTCGGTTCCGTCAGCTAAAATCACACAAAGTTCGTCAACCTTAACAAACCCATTAATGACAGCACTCAGGTAATTATGGTGATGAAAGCCATGGAAGATCCTAAATTAATTAGAGGGGCTGTGCCAGAATGTGGCCTTTTTAGCAGGATTTGCGGCAATTTTGGAGGGTACTGAGCTCCTCCAGGACTGAGGGACTCTGCTTTGCCCCCTTGAATCTGCTGCCAAAGACAAGGAGGGGAAATACTGACAGTGATGGTTACAGGGATTTCAAAAGGTGTCCAAGATACCAAATTCCCGAGCTGTAGGTTAGGCGGGATTTTAGGGAAAGGTTCTTCCCCACTGCCCAGGCTCCCCAGGGAATGGGCACGGCCCCGAGGCTGCCAGAGCTCCAGGAGCGTTTGGACAGCACTGCCAGGGATGGACAGGGTGGGGCTGTTGGGGTGTCTGGGCAGGGACAGAGGTTGGATCAATGATTATTGTGGATCCCTCCAGCTCAGGATATTCCATAATTGTATAATTCTGCCAAAAATCCGGTTTGCTCCCGTGGTTTGGATTACTTAAGGTGAAAGCATCCTCGCTCCCCTGGTAGTTGGGGTTGAGGGAACATTTCAACCTTTGGGAGCCTCATTCGGGAAGGAACAATGCTGCATCCATGACTAATAATCCATGACAAGCAATTCCAATGTGCATAAACAGCTGGAATCGTGAAAGGAGGATATTTAAAGCATTTACAGGGACCCGAAGCTGCCACTGATTGCAGATTTCTGTGTTTTCTCTTCATTTTTGATGGTGATGATTCAGGAACTTGGTTGAAATGTGGTTCCCATTTCTTCCCCAGGTGCCTGGAATTCTCTCAGGGAACTCTTCCTCAGCAAATCCCATCAGAATCATGTCTTTCCCTGGATTATACCCCTCTGGAAGTGATCCCAGATTGTTGTTGCCACTCCGAATCCTTCCTTCTGCGTGGCCATGAATGAGGGAACCCAGAGACGCCTCCCAGAAGTGGAACTCCTGTGAAATCCGAAACGATTTTCTGGTCTGCAGGTGCCCTTTGGAATAAAGATGGAGTGGAGTGGAGAGTGGGTCTGTGTCAAACAATTCCCTGAAGGGAAAAGGCCGAAAAGGTTTAACAGTCACCACCCCAGTCCCACTTTATAAAGTTATTATTTTATAGTTCCAAACCTCCCAGCAGCACAAACCAACAGCCTTAGGTCGTCAGATGGAGAAGTCACTTAAAATGAATCAGTGTGGGAATTCCTGTTATTTGTGGGATCAGCAGTGCTCTTGCCAGGTGTGGGGCCAGGTCTGGGCTCTGCTTTGTGGGCAGGTTTGGAATATCCATCACCAGATAATCCAGCTTTGGCTCAGCCTCCAGGCTTCCGTAAAATCCAGGTGGAGTTTCAACTGCTGGGATGAGGATGGACTGCGTGGAAGTGTCTGCAGACTGTATCAGCATCACTCCAGCCCACGGAATCATGGAATGGTTTGGGTTGGAAGGACCTTAAATCCCATCCAGTGCCACCCCTGCCATGGCAGGGACACCTCCCACTGTCCCAGGCTGCTCCAAGCCCCAGTGTCCAACCTGGCCTTGGACACTGCCAGGGATCCAGGGGAGCCACAGCTTCTCTGGGAATTCCAGCCCAGCCCCTCCCCACCCTCCCAGCCATGAATTCCTTCCCATTTATCTCATTTATCCCTGCCCTCTGGCAGTGGGAAGCCATTCCCTGTGTCCTGTCACTATCCATATAAAAATTCCCTCTTCCTCCTTCTCCAAAGTGGGGGTTGGGCTCTGCTCCCAGGGAACAGGGACAGGAGGAGAGGGAATGGCCTCAGGCTGGACCAGGGGAGGCTCAGGTTGGACATCAGCAGGAATTTCCTCATGAAAAAGGTGGTCAGGACTTGGCAGGGGCTGCCCAGGGAGGTTTGGAGTCCCCATCCCACCCAAGCAGGTGGAAGATGCCAAGGAATCCTTCCTTCCTCAGGACTTCCAAGTGCACTCAGGGGTAGAGACAGCACCTTTATTTTTAACCATAAATTCCATCAGCACTTGGAATGTCCATTGCAGGACAACTCTTCTGGAGCTTCCCACCAAATCTGGTTCTTCTTTCATGCCCCTGCTTCTTATTCCCATTTTTTCCCACGCTTCCTGCTTATTAATGATCAGAGGAATGATTTTGTTTGCTTGTGACTCCAGAAGGTTTCAGTTATCCAGCACGATTGGCTGCACGTGGAGAATAATGGAACATATGCTAAGTGTATGCATGACCTATTTAAAAGCATGGATAATTTTCCTGGTAAAACTCTTCTAATGGGACGTGGCTGCCACACTTCAGTGAGTGGAAAATTGGGATTTTAAGGAAGGTTACGGTTTGTGCAGAGAGAGGAGCAAGGCAAAAACAGGAGCCAGGTGTTTATCTGAAATAAAGTTCATTATTTGGAATCCAGAGACTGTGGAAATAACCTGGGATGTTGGAGGTTAAGGGATCAGAAACATGGCCAAGATCTTTAGGAATTTTGCCAATATGGAGGAAAATCTTCAGGAGGTGAAATATTCAGGAAAATTGTTGTTCTGATCTTGGATATTGCTGAAATCCCAGGAAAATCTTCAGGAGCTGAAATATTCTGGAAAAATGTTGTTCTTATCTTGGATATTGCTGAAATCCAAGAAAAATCCCCAAGTTTTGCTTCCTTCAAAGCTCAGATTCCTTAAATGTATTACAGGTCTTTATTTTAAAATATTTGCTGTATTATTTAAAATTCCTCCTATTTAAAGCTGTTAAAAATGGGCCATTTTGGGGATCAGAGGTCACAAATTAAAAATCATCTTGTGAGTTGAGCTAGTCCATGGGCTGGATTCTCTCCCTCTCCTCCCAGAGCTCCCTCCCCAAAATTCCCACCTGAAGTTCCTGCTAAATCCAGGATCCAGACTGGATTTCAGGCCTTCAAGTGGCATCAGAACCATGGAAAATCCAAGTGGAGAATTCCATTTCTGGTTTAAAATTCCAGCTCATTTCAAGGCTGAGTTTTTCCAGGTCTGGGTGCTAAATATGATCTTGAATTATTACTGGAGGGAAGAGACCTCTCCTCAGGAAATGTGTCCCGTGGAGGTTCTTGGAAATGATGAGCAGGACACATCTACACCTTCTCCAAAAAGACCCATCCAGCCTCATCCCCAGCGGTTTTCCAGGTTTTGTGCTCCTGGTGTCCATGAATTTTCACTGTGGGCACCAAAATTGTGTCTGATCGGTAGCAATGAGGTCATTAATAGAGAATTCCATCATTTTTGAGGTTGGAAAAGAGCTCCAAGATCATCGGGTCCCAGCTATGTGCAATTGCCACCTTGTCCCCACTGTGGCACTGAGTGCCACATCCAGGAACTCCTTGGACACCTCCAGGGATGGGCACTCCAAACCGCCCTGGGCAGCCCCTGCCAAGGCCTGAGCACCCTTTCCATGGGGAAATTCTCCCTGATTAATGAATGAATTAATGAAATTTTATCCCATTAATGCCATTAATGCTGGCTGTGAATGTGACACTGTGTCCCTGATCTCCTGTCCCCTCCTCTCCAGGTCACCTGGAGGGTGCTCAGTGGCATTTCTTGGGATGTGGCTTTGCAGGACTTGGTCTGTCCCACCTGCGGGAGGGTTAAAATCCTGCTGGAGACTGGGCAAACTGGGACAAACTGGTATTCCAAGGTCCCCCTGTCAGGGACACCTCCGGCATGAAAATTGGGAATATTCTCTTTTGGATGGGTGAGTGGAAGCACCGAGATCATTCAAACGCATAGAAAAATCCTAAAGGAGCTCCACAATGGTTTTGTGATTTGGGATTGGGAATCCTGCAGGGCCAAGGGCTGCAAACCTGGATGTTCCCAGCCCATCCTGCTGATACTGGAATTCTTTGGGCACAAAAGGACCAAATCTGGGTGGGCTGAGCCCATCTGGGGCTCAGACAGCGAGGGGGTGGCACTGACCCAACAGGAGGGACCAGGACCTGCTGATACCAATCCTTTGGGACAGATCTTGGTATTTTTATTTGGATACCGATTCCCTGCTGTGGGAATTCACTCGGGAACACACAAGGACAACAAAGGAAAAACACAAATTGAAGGAATTTCCGACCAGCACAGGCAGAACCCAAGATTTTCCCAATTCTTTCCCATCCAACCTCTCCAGATCTTTATCTTCCTGATAAGGCAGCAGCTGCAACTTGCTCAGGCACTACTTAATGCAGTCCCAAAGGGCAGGAGGAATTTTTTTGGAGAGTCCGCTACTCCCAGCTCATGGAAAAATAAAGGGCACCTAAGGATGAGGGTCAGGCAGACTGCATATTTCTTCCCATAATGCTGATTATCTTCATAAAATAATATTGACATTACTTCTTTTCCCTTGTCTGGAGCCCGGAGTTCAAATTCCTCTGGCTCAGCTGGAAGTCTAAGAAGGAGAGAGGGATTTTGTGGAAAAACCAACTGGAGAAAGGGATTTTTGCCAGGGGAGGCTGGAATAATTAATGGAGCAGAAATTCATCGGGAGTCCCTGGCTACACAAACACCTCTTGTGCAGTTCCTGAGCAGCAAATCCTAGAGGATGGAGAACCCAAGGATAACATGGATTTTCCTGTAGTTTATACTCAACATCCACTTTTGATAGCTGTATTAGTTGGATCTTTGGTCTGGGAATGCAGCTGATATTCCCAGGGTGATGTTGCCCTGAGAAGCTGTGGATGCCTCATTCCTGGAATATTCCAGGCCAGGTTGGACAGGATTGGAGCATGATGATCGGGAAGATGTGTACTGATGTTCTTACAAACACTTCTGTGGGTGAGGGGATGGGTGGGAATGGCTTTGGGATGGGGCTGGATGTCTGTCCCCAGTTCCAGCCGTGGGTTTGAGACAGAGCCCGGACAGTTCGGCTCCTGAAACAGCCAAATGGGGCTGTACAAGGCTGAACTTCTGAATTTTGGGGTAAAATGATAGGTTTAAGGGGTGCTGTAGATAGAGGAGAGAGGTTGACTTTTCTAGTCCCCTATTGCAAGGGTTTTTCCTTCTGTTAATTGTTAATTGTTTGTTAAAGGGTTAATGGTTAATTAGTTTAAGGTACTGTTGAAACTTACGGAATGGTCAGGGGGGTTTGGGAAAAATGGGGTTGGTTAGTTTCAGGTTTGTTACATGTATTAGTAATAGGCCCTGAGTTGGTTGGCAGGAGTGGAAGGGGGAATCTTCTAGAAAAAGGGTGTCCACCGGGATTAGCATAAGGGGATAACCTGAGGATCGGGATTGGATCAGAACTTCACCAATCACTCGAGGCTCCTGCGTTGCTCATTTCCATGAACCAATCGCCTGGACCATGAGCTGATAGACACCGATCGGATCATCTCCAAGGGGAAGGCTTTCGGGACAGGGGCGGTGCTCCCGGGAGGAGCATAAAAAGTGACTCCTCTCGGGATCTTGGTCTCTGACCACTCAACCCCGGTCAGGCACCCAGCGTGGGATAGGTCCTCCTCCCTGGGAGTAGGCTAGCCAGCTGTTAGGAACCTTGATTGCTCCGTTATTGTCTACTGCCAGTAAATTTACATAAAAAAGCACTTGCTAAATCTGTTTATATCAGGGGAGGTATGTGGCAGGCAGTTTGGGAAGGCTGCACCTTCCTGGTCCCTCAGCACGGGGGAAAGGAAGAGGGCACCGTGCGGCCGGGAGTTTGGGATCAAAGGAGGCTTCACCCTCCGAAACCCCGAGAGAGAAAACCCCAGAGGCCTCAGGGGCTTCTCTGCCTTTATTTGAATAAAGTTGCAGGGCTCCTATCTCTCCTTTATGGACACTGACTTTTCCCAGCGGGATTTTCCTCACTCCGGGATAGTGGAAGGTGTCCCATGGCAGGGAGTGGAATGAGGTGGGATTTAAGGTCCATTCCAACCCAAATCACCCCAGGATTCTCTGTGTGTCCTGCAGAGTTTCTTGCCAATGGGTCCATGGGATACACGAGTGTTCCACCACAACTCAGGGCTCCTCATCCTATGAGAATCCCAAAACCTGGTTCTTCCTGGACAGTTTCTCCATGGAAGGAGAAGTTTAGGTTTGATTTATTAAGTCAAATTTGTGAGTGATGCCCTTCAGGACACTTTCCAGGCTGCAGGAAAAGCAGGAAACGTTCACTCTGCCTAAGTAGGGAAGATTTATATTTCCCTGACATTGGATAAATCTCCTCCATTCATTCCCAATTTCTTCCCTAAAGGACCAAGTTATCTTTAAAACAAACACCAGGATAGCCAGAGTGGGATATTTCATTCCTGCCAATAAAACAAGTGCAACTGTAGCGATTTATTTGTGTGGGGTTTTATTTCCTTTTATCTGGTTAAAGTTTGGGTTCTGGGAACAGATTGCTCCAATTTCCCTCTCCATGTGGGAAGCACCACTCCACAGGCAGAGCATGAAGGACTTGGCTTTCCGATGGATGCACTCTTGACTTTACTCCGGATCAGATTCCGGTGAGGACGAGGGAATTTTCAGCTTCTGTGCCTCTTCCCAGAGAGGTTTTCACACAGCTTGAAAGAGAAGCCATTGCTGGCAGGCACAGAGGAGCATTCCGTGGAATCCCACAATGGTTTGGGATAGAAAATCCCATCCAGTTCCACCCTCTGCCATGGGCAGGGACACCTTCCACTATCCCAGGCTGCTCCAAGCCCCAGTGCTCAACCTGGCCTTGGACAATTCCAGGGATCCAGCGCAGGCACAGCTTCTCTGGGAATTCCATCCCAGTCCCTCCCCACCCTCCCAGCCAGGAATTCCTTCCCAATATCCCATTTATCCCTTCCCTGTGGCAGTGGAAAACCATTCCCTCTTGTCCTGGAACAATCTGTGCATATAGAAAGTCCCTCTCCCTCCATTTTATAGGCCCTCTTTAGGTACTGGAAAAGTGTGGTTTTTCCTTTCCCTTCCCTTCCCTTCCCTTCCCTTCCCTTCCCTTCCCTTCCCTTCCCTTCCCTTTCCTTT
>VZRO01002964.1:102853-120571 GCA_013397915.1 Daphoenositta chrysoptera
AACCTTCCCAAACCTTCCCTTCCCTTCCCAAACCTTCCCTTCCCTTCCCTTCCCTTCCCAAACCTTCCCAAACCTTCCCAAACCTTCCCAAACCTTCCCTTCCCAAACCTTCCCAAACCTTCCCTTCCCAAACCTTCCCTTCCCAAACCTTCTCGAACCTTCCCAAACCTTCCTGAACCTTCCCAAACCTTCCTTCCTTTTCCCCCTTTTTCCTCTCATTTTCCCTTTTCCCTCTCCTTTTCCCTTTCACCACTCCCTTTCCCTTTTCCTTTTCCTTTTCTTTTTCCCCTTTTCTCCTTTTCTTTCCCCTTTTCCTCCTCAGTCCCCAAGGAAACAACCTCAGTTGCCCATCCCATCCCAGTCCCCACCAGCCACCGCAAAACCCTGGGAGAACCCCTGACTTTGGATTCCAAGTGTTTAACACTGCAGAGAAGGGAAAATAATGGCTAAAAGTGGGAGGGTTAAGCCAAATTACGGTGAGAATGAGTTGTATCCCAAGGGAATTTCCTCTGGAATGATGTGGGCAATGCTGCAATTCCTCTTCCTCCCATCTGGAGAGGCTTGGAGAAGTCCAAGCTCTTGTTCACGGCATGGGAATGATCCATGTGTCCCACAAAAGGAGGGAGAGAGTGATTAAATATCATTTTATTGGCCATTTCCTGGTGGGAAGTAAATCAGTACAGCTCTGCTGACTCCAGGGATTGATGGTGGTCTGGGGAAATCAGTCCCTGTATTTATGGGCCTTTGGGATGGAGGTTGTAAATTCTCCCCGGCAGGGACTCGGTGACATCTCCTGAGGCAGCTCCATGGGCTGAGCTGGGCTCACCAGGGCTGTCCAGGGGGGTGGTCCTGGTTTTGTCCTTGTCCTCCTTGGCCGGGGTCACTGGTGGTGGCAGGGGACACCTTTCCTGGCATGTGTCACGTGAGCAAGGTCTGGTTTCAGATTAATAAAGATTTCTTTAAAATCGTTTTTCTTCCACATAAAAATTCATCCTAAGATCTTTTCTAGGATTAACTCTGGAATTGCAAAGTGTCTCTCCCACAGCTTCTTTTTGATCCAGGGGAATGCTTGGGTTAGTCCAAGTCTGGTGTCTTTCTGGGAAATCCTGGAGTTCCACCAGGAATGGGAGATCCATCCAATGGATCAGTGAGTGACATCCCTGACCATGGCAGGGGCTGGAATGGGATGAGCTTTAACATCCCTTCCAACCCAAACCATTCCATGATTCTGGGATTCTGGGATCAAAGGATTCCTTGCTTTTAGCAGTGGGTGGAGGGATGTTCCTCTGAGTGCTCAATGGCTTTGTCCTGGAGCCATTTTCCAGACAGAAAATGAGGCTCCAGGAGAACTGGAAAGAGACTTCGGACAAGGGCTGGAGGGACAGGACACAGGGAATGGCTTCCCACTGCCAGAAGGCAGGGATGGGTGGAATATTGGGAATAGGGAATTCCTGGCTGGGAGAGCAGGGAGGGGCTGGGCTGGAATTCCCGCAGAAGCTGCGGCTGCCCCTGGATTCCTGGCAGTGTCCAAGGCCAGGCTGGACATTGGGGCTTGGAACAGCCTGGGATGGTGGAAGATGTCCCTGCCCATGGAAGAGGGTGGGATGGGATGGGATGGGATTTAAGTTCTCTTCCATCCCAAACTATTCCAAGATTCATGATTCCGTGCTGTGCATCTGAAATCGGTGTTTGATGTTCTCCAGGTGGTGCTGAGACCTCCCAGCAGCTTCCCAAACTTTCCATCCCCGCAGTTTTCCTACGGCAGAGCCCAGACTCTCCATGAGCTGCTTGAACTCGATCCCAGAGCTCCCTGTCCTGACTCCAGGGACATTTTCCTGCAGTTTGTGGCTGCAGTTTCCTCCTCAGCCCTGTGAAGGGCAGCCAGGTCATGGGGTCAGTCCCGGGGTGAATACCTCCTCCATTTATGGGATTTTCCTTTCAACCCTGCCAATATTCCCTAATCCCGGCCTGCAGAAATTAGGGATGTGTCACTTTAGTTCCTCTCCACTCCTCGTGCCCCCTCAGCATTCCCGGAGGAGCCACTTATTTACAGAATTCCTCAGAATAATCGTCTCCTGGAGCTCCTTGCTTCCAGGGAGAGCCCAGAGCGGCTCCAGGTGTTCAGCTGGACAAAGGGAAGGTGAAGCATTCACTTGGACACCATCCAGGGATTCCTACACGGAAAAATTATTGGGAGAGAACATAAATTCTGAAAAAAGGGGTAGGAAAAAAAATACCCATCAGTGGCTGGAAGGTGAAGCTGGACTAGGAAATATGGGTTGGAAACAGGATGTTGCTTTTTTTAAAGAGGCAATTGGCCACTGGAGCAATGCCCCAGTTTTTCCCAAGGCTTTTCCAGGTGCTTTTGTTGCTCCCAAGTCCCTCTCCAGCTCTCCCAAAGCCCCTTTAGGCCCTGGAAGGGGCTCTGAGCTCTCCCAAGATCCTTCTCCTCTCCAGGTGAACATTTCCAGCTCTCCCAGTCTGGTTCCAGAGCAAAGCGGCTCCAGCCTCTCATGGCTCTCCTCACAGTTTGGGAAACACCTGGAAAAATTTCATGGAATAGGGCTAAAGCTCTGCCGGTCTTCCCTGAATTTTGACCTTTTACCATCCCATCTGTCCCAGCTCCCCACTCCTTGGCATGGACTGACTGCTCGACACCAGTTAAAATCCCTGGATCGGCTCAGACATCTCTTCCCAATCTTTCCAATTCCTCAAATCCTTTTTTTTTTATGATAAGGGCTCCTGTCTAATTTTATTTTAAATCTCTTTTGGTTTTTTTTTCCAGGACACCTGGAAAAGATCTGGACCTCCACACTGAAGGATACAACAGCACTGATAATGCCAACTCAGATGCCTTTTCCAGGTGAAATATTTTGGGATGCAATCTGTTTCATTCTCTGGGACCTTTGGGACACAACACCATCGTAGCTGAGCAGCTCCTCATCCGGAAATCAGCTGGAATAGACATTTTTCCCAATATGTTGTGTTTATCCTCTGTGAGAATCAGTTTAATCAGGGAAAAGAAGAATTTAAAAGGATTTTCAGGTTGCTCTGTGAGCATCGAGTCCCTTCCAGTGCCTGGAATCAGTGATGTGTCCTAGGAAATCACCCTCTCCCTAAATATGGAATATCCTGAGCTCGAAGAGATTCACAAGAATCATTGAGTCCAACTCCTGGCCCTGCACGGGACAACTCCAAGAATCCCAAAATGAGTTTTTCCTTCTTTTTTTCTCCTCACTCTGTTCTGCTGACCAGGGCAGTGATAGAGTGGCTTCATCAACCCAACCTCATTCTGTCCTAATTCCCAGGATTATGCTAACGGTATGGAGGTCTCGTTTTCCACAACCACTTCTGCACCTGGAAGTGATGTTGGAATCATGGAATCTTGGGGTCATTAAGGTTGGAAAAGGCCTGGGAATGTTCAAGGACACTTGGACAGGGCTTGGAGCAACCTGGGATAGTGGAAGGTGTCCCTGCCCAATGGCAGGGGGTGGGAATGGGATGAGCTTTGAGGTCCCTTCCAGCCCAAACCATTCCACGGTTCTGTGATTCCCCTTCAGCCGGTGAGCAGAACTTGAGGAGCTGTTCCCAAATGTTAGGAGGGGCCAGCTCCTTATTTTGATCCCTGCTGATTGTGATGCCCTGGAAATAAGTTGGCTACAAGCCTGAGTTGTGGCCAGAGGAGGGAAAAAACTCTCTGGAGAGGTGGGGACAATAGGATTTTTGAGTTTTCAGGTGCTGGCCAAGAGCAGAGTGAAGGATGGAAAGGGGATAAGCCGAGCTTGCTGGTCCTGGGTTGGTCAGGGAGGCAGGGAAATAACTGGGGAGAGGAACAAAATCATGGTCACCAACACCATGGGAGCAATCACAGAGAGGAGAAAAATCATGGACACCAAAACCTTGGGAAATAATTGGGGAAAGGGTCTAAATCTTGAACACCAAAGCCATGGAAACAATTGAGGAGAAAGAGAAAAATCATGGACACCAAAATCTTGGGAAACAATTGTGGAGAGCAACAAAATCATAGACACAAAGCCATGGGAACAATTGTGGAGAGGAGCCAAATCATGGACACCAAAACCATGGGAAAGAATTATGGAGAGGGGACAAATCATGGGCACCAAAGCCATGGGTGGGGCAGGAAACTCTGCAGGTGCTGTGAGAAAGATATCTGGGGATCTGTGCAAAAATATCTAGGACTTCTGGATGAGCAGACGATGGAATTTGAAATGGGAAGATGAATTTTATTGTGGTCACAGCATTCTGTAAGCAGCAAGATCCAGGTCAGAGCGTTGTGGACACTGAGGATCTTTCTTGGGAGTGTGACCAGAGGCAGGAGCAGATAAACAGGAGCAAAGCTAAAACTTTATGCAACTTGACTGAACTGGAAATTCAATCCCAAATTTTTGCTTGGGAAGCTCACAGAATTCAAGCACCCAATTAGCAGCAGCTCTGCAGCAGGGGCTGACGAGCCTTTCGATAAACGAGTGATCCTTGCAGAGCACGGGGTCAAAGCCAAACCACCTCACTCCCAAGCCAAGGGCTCCAGACAGTGCCCCAGCAAGGCAGGAATTCCCAAGTTTTGCATTAATTGGATTTTTAACGGGTTTCAAAACCGACTGGGTGTGTGAAGCGGTCGGTAATTACAGAGGATTAAGGTGACACTTTGAAAAATGGGTGGAAGGAGAACATGAATGAAGCAAACTTTGCTCCGGCCTAATTAAGATAAACAAAGGATAATGTGGATTTGATAATCCTCTGGAATAAATAAACACGAGTATCAAGCTCCACAGATCCTTTTTCATGCTGGTAAATCACCTTTAAATTGGGATTTTCTGGCGCAACAACCAGAGCTTGCCCAGCACTGCCCACAGCTGGAGGAGCAAATCCACCAAAATTCAATTTTACCAAGTTATTTCCGGGAAATCCAGAATGATTTGCTTTCTTTCTGTGGGTTTTGCATGGGGAAAATGCAGCATTTCAGTTCCTTGGGAAGAAAAAAATCAAAATCAAAATCAAAATTAAAATTAAAGTAAAAATATAACTGTCACATAAATATAAATCTAACAATAAATAATAAATATAAATAAAAGTATAAACATAAACATAAATATAAACATAAATATAAAGTCAGTGGTGTCATGTAGGACACCGAGGACTCTTCTGAGGGTAAAACAAGTAAATCCTGTGAAAACTGTGCAAAATATTTACACAAATTCCAGGGTTAAACGTGGAAGTGCTCCAATTGTATCCCCAACCACCCGTAATTGCTCATTATGCATGCAAATTACATGATTTTAATGTGCTCTCATCATAATTACAGCAGTAAATTAGGGGCCATAATTGCCCATGCAAATGTGCCATGCCTGGCTTTTCATCCCTTTTCTTCTCCAGGATGTTCGAAGCACGAGGAAATAATGGAAGATCCTGGAATCCCAGAATCCCAGGATGGTCCAGGTTGGAAGGGATCATCTCATTCCATGCCCTGCCATGGGTTCCACTATCCCAGGTTGCTCCAAGCCTCATCCAGAGGGATAAAGGGAATAATTTCTTACCTGGTTTTTGGGAGGAATTTAAAATATCAATAGGGAACTCTTAAATACTGGGAAAAGTGGCTCCAGCTCTTTCTTGGAAGTGTCCAAGGAATGCTTGGAAGTGGCAGTCAGTTCAAGGTGGGGATTGGTCACAGCTTGGACTCGATCCTCTTGGAGGGCTTTTCCAACCTAAATCATTCCGTGAATCTGTCTGGGACCAAACCCTGGGATATCTGAAGGTGGTGAAATTCCTCTGCTGAGGATGATTTTCCCAAATCCCAGTTTATTTCCTGCACCTGCTTTCCTATTTTTATTTATTTTTAAAACCCTTTCCTTCTGTTTTGTTTTACCTCTGCTCAGAATTCCTCTCCATCCCTCTGGCAGCTGCATCCCAGTCCTCACTCCTGACCTTTCCAAGTCCTCTCATCTAAAGGTTCCCTTAATTCCGTGGCACATCCCAGAACAGCAATTTTCCGGATTAATCCCGGGTTACTGGGTGAGTCATTTTGTTTATTTGTATAAAACGCGTTTGCTTTATTCTACTCTCCCAAATCCAGGGACGAAAAGGGAGGATGAGCAGATTATAATGCAGGATATTTTTATTCCTAGAAGGAGATTATAATGCACATTTTCTGGGGCTGAGGGAGATTGGGATGTTGGAAAAGCTGCCATGGGAAGCAGTCACCAGCTCTGCATCCATGGAATTAATTCCAGGGGGTTTTTCCTGGGTGCTGTGACAGACCCTCTCCCTCACTTTCCACTGCGAGAGGAGCTTCTTCCCAGCTCCGGGAGTTTGGGAGTGCCTATTGGAATCTCATTCTTTGGATTCGTTCAGGTTTGGGAGGTGGAATCATAATAATACATAAAATTTGGGGAAAAAATGCCAAGGAAACATGAAAGCAGGAATAGCGACCCCCTCCATCCAAGTTCACTTGGTCAAACACAGGGAACATCCATAATTCCTCTTGGAAAAACTCTGCTAAATTGTTATCCTGGGAGTAGAGGAAAAAAAAGAGCAACAAATGCTTTCAATTTTTCCCAGTTTGGAAGGATTTGTGGGACAAATCAGACACAGGGAACATCGTTAGTCCCTCCTTGACGCTCTAGGACACGAAAGAAGCACTCCAGAAACGAGTCCTTTGCATTTTGCAGGCCAGAAGGAAAAGAGGGCCTGGCTGTTTATTCTTTTCATATATATATGTATCTAGGAATGACCATGGATTGGAGGATGAGGTTGCCACCTCTTCCATCCCCATTAGTCAACAGAACAGTCCATCAAACATTCTCCACCCAAGAGAAAAATACGTGAACAAAGGGTACAGTTAACAAAACATTACTATGTTTATAGAAAGTGCGTGAGAAACTTTATCAAAGAATGAACGCATAGAAAACTGCAGGAGACAGGGCAACACCTCCTGGAAAAGCTCTGTTAAATTGTAATCCTGGGAGTAGAGGGGAAAACAAGGAGCTTCCCGTTTTTCCCAGTTTGGAAGGATTTGTGGGACACATCTCCCATGCTCATCCACCCCTCCCAGCCACAGGAACCTGGAACTTGGCTTTTCCCAACAAAAAGGACAGAGGTGACTTTCTGCATCCTGAAGGCTCCTGGTGCACTCGGATACAATTCCTAAGGACAGGAAATAAATGCGTTCCATAAACCCCAACATGACCCCGTTGCTTTTCCTTATCCCAGCTGCTGTGGGAGCAATGACATTTCCATTATTCCATGTTTGAAAGCCTTGTTGTGCTTTGGGAATTTGTTGCCAGCCAGGGATTTTGCAGCCAAGCGACCAAAAATAAAGGGAATATTTGATCCAACTTTCCCAGCCCTGGTTACACCTTGGGAGCAGCCAAAAATGTAGAGGCCCTTCGGGAAGGGCAAAGGTTTAAATTTCCAGCTTCTCCATCACTTCTCATTTAATGAGGAGCTTCTTCCCAGTTCTGGATGTCCAGGAGTTTGGGAAGTGCGTGTTGGAATCTCATTCTATGGATTTGGTCAGGTTTGGGAGGTGGGACAACAATAATATTGCAGTCAACCATTTCCGTGACAAAATTTTCCCAAATATTCACCCTGAGCCTCCCCTGGCCCGGCCTGAGGCCATTCCCTCTCCTCCTGTTCCTGTCCCCTGGGAACAGAGCCCATCCCTGCCATGGCTGGGAATTGTGGAAATTTTCCGTCATTTCCACCTGGCTGAACATTTTATTCCCGAGCTGGGCAGCGGGACTTGTCCATGGTGCTGGAATTTCTTATCCAGAAAACTGAAAACCCTTAACAAGTTGTTGGTGACCTTTGTAGGGAAATATCAGAGTACAGGTGGATACAGCCAGTTTTACCTGGATCACGGAATTCTCACTGGTCAGGAATGGGCATCAGAGCACTTGGTGAATCACGGAATCATAGAATGGTTTGGGTTGGAAGGGATTTTAAGGCTCATCCAGTACCACCCCTGCCATCGGCAGGGACTCCTTCCACTATCCCAGGTTGTTCCAAACCCCATCCAACCTGGCCTTGGACACTTCCAGGGAATTCCACTTCAAATCCCAGCTGGAGCAGAGTTTATTTCAGAGCTCATTTAAAAGATGCTGCAGACAAATCAAATAAGCAGAGAATCCAGAGCCTAACCCTTTTCTGGGACAGGAGGATTTCTTGGGACAAGGCTGCCTGTCAGATTCCTTAAAAATCAGTAATTATTGAATTTATCACCACATTTCCCTGTGGATCACATCCCATTTCCCTGGCTGGTTGCACACAGCCTCAGCCCTCATCCCATGCTGGGTATTAGCTTCAGGAGCAGAGGAATTTTCCTGTCCACAGCTGGAAACATCCCAGACTATTTGCTGATAAGGGTTGGAAAGGCCTGAGCCATGTTTTCCTACTTATTCCTGGCAGGAAAAATCAACTCCATCTGTCCAGAAGGCTCATCCTAAAATAATGGAGTAAAAAAGCTGCATCATGGATGCATTACACAGGAAATCCTACTTAAATCCATTTACTCACTACATTGGGAATCTTACTTAAATACATTTATTCATTAAATTGGGAATTTTATTTAAATCCATTTATTCCCTACATTTGAATACAGGTCGGAGCAAGGAAAATTTCTAAACATTGGCATCATAAACACAGAGGTTTTGTCATGTTTTGTGTACATCCAATATTTGTTTTATTGCCGAACTTCCCGGGAATCTTGCTGAGAGCTGCCGGGGAATTGCCAGCAATTATTTCCCCGGTGTTTGCTTAAATAGCCCTGAGGTTTAATATTGTTTGATGCCTTCTGAAATACCCTGGGAAGGCACAACTTGGAGCTCTGCAGCTGCCCAGAGAGGAATTTTTATTCCAGAAAATTGGGAAGTAATTCCACATCCCTCACTCCTGCCAGCAGTGGGAGAGTGCAGGAACAGGAGACCTTTTCCAGTAGCCTCATTGTCCATGACAGGGAAAATTTTTAGGTGGAACAGCCTGAAAGGCATGAAGAGATCTGGGAAAAAGGCAAAAAAATGTGGGAAAACCACCTGTGGGATGCTTAATCCATCAATATCCTACAAGAGGTTCCTTCCCTCCCTCCCTTCTGCCTTCCTTTCCCTTCTTCCTCCCTTCCTGTTTCCCTCTTGGTCCTTCTGTCCCATGGATCCCATAAATCCATGCCCACATTGCTCTGCGGGAAGATCTGGCCTTGCTTTGGGAACCCTGGAATTTTTCCTGAGTTGTTTGCAGATCCCAGGGAATGTTACAGCCTTGAACTGGGCCTGCAGGGACACCTGGACACACCCAAAAAATGGGATTTGGGGAATTTTCTCGGTTTGGCTTTTGCAGATGGAAATGTTGGGAATGCTGGGGGTGTTCACCTGGAGAAGAGAGGGATCCAGGGAGAGCTCAGAGCCCCTTCCAGGGCCTAAAGGGGCTCCAGGAGAGCTGGAGAGGGACTGGGGACAAGGGATGGAGGGACAGGACACAGGGAATGGCTTCCCACTGCCAGAGGGCAGGGATGGNGATTTAATGTCCCTCCCCACCCAAATCCCTCTGGAATTCCATGAAATAGACCTCTCCCTTTATTCCATACCGCTCCTTTTTAGTACAAATAAAATCATTATCCTTTCCAAACTACTTCTTATTAATATAAAGAGATATAAAAAGATTATTTTAGATTGTTTAATCTGATTTTTTACTTCAGACTTTGAGTATTTAAACACTTAGATCATTTAAAATCTGCTGCCCATGCTCCCGTGGGGCAGTGAGCAGCAGCTGTGGCCAGTGAACAACCTGAACATGCTCAGCTGGACTTTTAATTATATTTAAATAAGAATAATTCAATTGTTTGATCTTGTACATATTTAAACATGTCTTTATTTATCACTGAACAGAAGGAATTTCTGCCCCCACAACCACGGCCTGCCTATATTATTAATTTGGAGGATTAACATTAAAAAAACCCCCACACAAATCCAGCTTTGTTTGAACTGTTGAATTGGATTTTTGAATCCTCCAAACCTGAGGATTCCAATATTTTGCAATAAATTCGAGTCAATCCAGACTGCAAATATTTATTGCTGTTCTCAGAGCCATCAGCAGAGCTACAGTCAATAAAAGATGAGAACTCCTAGGCCAGGAAGTGGTTTAAGGTCCCAAAAGATTGTTTATTCCTTGAGGAAAGGGCAAAACAACAGTTGGGAGGGAGAAATTCCGTAAGATGTCATCACAGAGGGTGGTTCCACCTGGAATAATGCCTGTCCTGGGAGATGGAGCCTTTGGATTGCCAAATGAATTGTTGGCATTTGGTGCCACGGACCTCATCCTGAAGAATCACAGAATCACCAGGCTGGAGGAGTCCTTCAAGATCACCGAGTCCAACTCATGCCCTAACACCTCCTCAACTAAACCAGGGCACTGAGGGCCACATCCAATCTTTTTTTAAACACATCCAGGGATGGTGACTCCACCACCTCCCTGGGCAGACCATTCCAGAACTTTATCACTCTTTCTGTAAAAAACTTTTTCCTAACATCCAACCTGAATTTCCCTTGGCGCAGCCTGAGGCCGTGTCCTCTCGTTCTGTCAGCTGCTGCCTGGAGAAAGAGACCAAGCCCCACGTGGCTGCAGCCACCTCTCAGGGAGTTGTGGAGAGATGAGGTCTCCCCTGAGCCTCCTTTCTTCCAGGCTAAACAACCCCAGCTCCCTCAGCTGCTCCTCACAGGACTTGTGTTCCAGGCCTTTCACCAGCCCTGTTGGCCTCCTCTGGACGTGTTCGAGCGTCTCAACGTCCTTCCTGAACTCAGGGGCCCAGAACTGGACACAGCACAAGAAATGAGCTCTGGAAATGAATTCTGGTCAGCACATGCCCTAAAAGCAGCAGCACATGGAATCAGTGCTGCTCACGTGATGTTCGCTGGGAGCAGATCCACGACGCACAGTTTGTGTCCACTTTCAAAAGTTCCAAGGATTTAGCTTTGGATGGAGGGCTGGAATCAAATCTCCACCTCATGTTGGCGTTGCTGTCACAGTGCCCTGGTCAGATTTGTTCCCTCAGGCTCAGAGGGGGCACTGGCACATTTGCATTCCATTCCTTGGAAATATATTGGAATGTAGTTTTCCTGCTTTGGCTGTTCCTGCTTTAGAAATAACTTTCCCTAAACCCACATCAGTGGGAACCCAGACTGGTTTGGGTTGGAAGGGACCTTAAATCCCATCCCATTCCACCACATTCCTGTGGACAAAGACACCTTCCGATAGCCCAGGCTGTTCCAAGCCTCAATGTCCAGCCTGGCCTTGGACACTTCCAGGGATCCAGGGGCAGCCACAGCTGCTCTGGGAATTCCAGCCCAGCCCCTCCCCACTCTCCCAGCTACGAATCCCTTCCCAATATCCAACCTAAATCTCCCTTTTTCCAGTTTAAAGCCATTCCCTGTGTCCTGTCCCTCCATCCCTTGTCCCCAGTCCCTCTCCAGCTCTCCTGGGGCCCCTTTAGGCTCTGGAAGGGGCTCTGAGCTCTCCCTGGATCCTTCCCTTCTCCAGGTGAACAATTTTCCTCTGAAACTTGAAATGGATCTGGCTCCATCCAGACAGATGCAAATTGCAGAGGCCAAGATTTTTTCCATGTCCTCACCCATGGAACGATCCCTGCCTCACCACCTTCTCTCCCCAAGGAATTCTTTCCCCAACCTTCCTATCCCGCCCTTCCTAATCCCCTCTTTTCAATCAGAATGGCTCAAAGGAATTTATTTTTCTCTCTTTTTATTTTCCAACCCCTCTCAGGCTTTACATGTCGAGGTCCTAATGAGACTCAAATCCCTCCGGTTTCTGTGAGAAATGGCAGCACAAACGGCCGTGCTTCGGCTTAATTGGGAACCTCATTAAATATCCGAATATTAAAGCCCCTGATCTGCTCTGAAGTTGGTGGGGATGTCATTACAGCACATGGCAGCAGCAGGTTGTTCCTCAGATCCCCAAAAAATGGGATTATGAAGCGGCTGAGGATTTGTCCATTATGTTTTTTGCTTTTTTTCCCCATATTGTTTTAAATAACTTTGGATGTTTGAGGCTTTTTGTGTGTCCGAACTTTTGGGAAGTTTGTGAGGAGTCACCAGGGGCTCTCCTTGCTGGGATGGATAGGATTTCTCCATCAATGATCCATCATTGCACCCCTGTTTCAGCTCTGCCAGATGGGATCCCTCATCTCTCCCTAAATATTGACATTCCCTAAATTTTCCAGAGCTGAACACAGGATTGCACCAAGTCCGGATCTCTTCTGAGCGAGGAAATGTTTAGCTCAGCAGAGGAGAAGGATTTGGTTTCAGGGATATCCCTGGAACAGGGAAAAGCTTATATTTTATATTTTACATTTTGTATTTTCATCAGAGCAACACAGCCTCAAATCTGAGCTCAAAAATAGAGATTTTGTTCTTCAAAACAGAATTAAATCAGAAGTGTCCCTTCATCTCTCCCTAAATATTGACATTCCCTAAATTTTCCAGAGCCGAACATGGGATTGCACCAAGTCCTGATCTGTTCTGAGTGAGGAAATGTTTGGCTCAGCAGAGGAGAAGGATTGGTTTCAGGGATATCCCTGGAAGAGGGAAAAGTTTATAATTTATATTTTATATTTCACATTTTATATTTTATATTTTATATTTCACATTTTACGTTTTATATTTTATACTTACATCAGAGCAACACAGCCTCAAATCTGAGCTCAAAAATAGAGATTTTGTCCTTCAGAACAGAATTAAATCAGAAGTGTCCCCTCAGTCAGATTTCAGGGTTTGTGCAGCTCCCAAAACTCATTAATTTATGCAGTGAACCGCAGCCCTTGGAAAATTAGCTGGGAACAGGGAATTCCAGCCATCCCGAGGAACAGAACCTCATCCCAAGCTCTGGAACCGCATGGAGAACATCAACCCCCAACCCTAGCTCCTGTTCAATTTGCTCCTCTCAGGGCAGGGGTTTGTGTTACTCAGCATCCATGGATGAGTTTCCCAGTTGGATTCGATGATCTTCGAGGTCTTTTCCACCCTAAATGATCCTGGGATTCCATTATTAGATTAAGTAAGGAGACCTTTGGGATCTTTCCTGTCACTGGCAGGAGAAACAGCACAGGGACAAAACCTGAACCCATCTAGAGGATGGGACCAGAAAAATCAAGGAAGGAGCAAATCCATGGAGAGAGTGTTTCCTCTGCTCATGGAGAGGCACAGAAACTTCTTGGAAGGCTTCAAGGATGGACAAAAACCTGGAAAAAACATTCCTTCATAAATGATGGAAAAATAACTCAGCTGTGGATTGTGGCACTTTGGGTTTAGGGCCAGTCAAGCACCTGTGGCACGAAGGATTCACCACAATTCCAGGTGTGATGGGTTTGAACCTCTTAATTCCTTCCCTGTCCCAATCCCTGGCTGTTTTTAGGGAATGCCTGTACTGATCCATGGCCACCACGAAGCTGCAAATTCAATTCCATCCCAGGAAGGTGGAGGTTGGAATATTTGCTTTCCAAGGGGCAATTGCTTAAGAAACAAAATGAAAAAGGTGGAAATGGAATAAATAAATAAATAAATAAGAAGGTGGAAACTCCCTCCTTCACAGCCAGGAATTCCCAATTCCCAATACCCTGTCCACCCCTGCCCTCTGGCAGTGGGAAGCCGTTCCCTGTGTCCTGTCCCTCCATGCCTTGTCCCCAGTCCCTCTCCAGCTCTCCTGGAGCCCCTTTAGGCCCTGGAAGAGGCTCTGAGCTCTCCCTGGAGCCTTCTCCTCTCCAGGTGAAGATTCCCAGCTCTCCCAGCCTGGCTCTGGAGCAGAGGGGCTCCATCCTCTGGAGCAGCTCCGTGGATTCCTCTGGATCTCTCCAGCAGCTCCACATCCTCCTGGATGTTGGATCCCAGAGCTGGTGCAGCTCTGCAGGGGCTGAGGGGCTCCTCCTTCCCATGTCCCCCCTTCCTGACCCCAACCCCCGTGCTGGGTGTCCTGCCCCAAGTCCAGTGTGTTTTGGGGGATGTTCCACCAATCCATAACATCTCTTCCATCCAGGCTGGAATTCCTTGCCCCTGGAATACACAAACACTGCTTTTAATTGCTCATAAGGCCAAAGTTCATCCACTTCTTTGTTTGAGAGGTGGTTCCAGAGGATCCCAGCTCCATGATCTGGGAAAACGGCATGGACAGGATGCAGCTGGGATGACCTTTGGGGGTGACCAAATGACCTCACGTATCATGGGGTTTTCTCTTTAACTCATCTCCAGCAGCCCCACATTGGCAAAGGCACTGACCTGTGCAGGAAAGGGGGAGAAAAGCTGTTAAAATGCTTTGATTTTCCAAGGGTGAGTGGAGAAGTCTTGGAAGGAGGAGGAAAGGAAGGAAATATTTATGAGCGTTTAGTCAAATAAAGATGGAACTTCGCCTTTTGTTTGCAGTGCTGCACAAATCTGCATGAGCTGCTGGGATTATTGAGGGCTTGATGATTCATTTATCCAACAAACCAAATGTATTTGATAATCCGGGTTTATTCTGGGATCAGATTTTTTGTTGGAATATTGACTCTGGCCGTGAAAGGAAACCGGTGTGAAATGCAAGTGGAGATTTGTCCATTTTTATTAGGTTTTGATTTGATTTTGATTTAGGGAGGGAAATGAACTCTGCAGTCCCCTGCTCTCCCTTTGCTGTTCAGGGCCACAGACACCAAATTTCATAGAATCTTGGAATTCCAGGAATGTTTGGATTGGAAGGGACTTTAAATCTCATCCAGTGCCACCCCTGCCATGGCAGGGACACCTCCCACTGTCCCAGGCTGCTCCAAGCCCCAGTGTCCAGCCTGGCCTTGGACACTGCCAGGGATCCAGGGGCAGCCCCAGCTTCTCTGGGAATTCCAGCCCAGGCTCTCCCCACCCTCCCAGCCAGGAATTCCCAATTCCCAATATCCCATCCATCCCTGCCCTCTGGCAGTGGGAAGCCATTCCCTGTGTCCTGTCCCTCCATCCCTTGTCCCCAGTCCCTCTCCAGCTCTCCTGGAGCCCCTTTAGGCCCTGCAAGGGGCTCTGAGCTTTCCCAGGCTGAAGAAGATCCACCCCCAACCCCCATGAGGGAAAAACTTTGAGATTCCATTGCCAGGGGCACAGGGAGCCTCAGTAATTGGGATAAAATCCTTAATGGAGCAAGGGGTGGAACAAATGAAGCCTCGGGAGCAGCTGGAGCAGAACGAAGGGTGGCAGAGGGGCCATCAGGAGGATTGTGCTGCCTCAGCTGCTGCAGGAGCAGCACTTGGCACATTTTGGACAGGGAGCAGAGCTGAGAAATGCAAACCTGCAGCAATCTGGGTGATTTAGAGCCTATGCCGCACGTTCCTGCTGCTTAGGAGTTCCTGCTCTGGTTTGGTTTCCAGAAGAGTCTGGAGATCTTAAAAAGAGCAATTTTTTGAGGATTTCCATAAGATCCTCAAGGTTTAATTCTGGTCTTAAACAGCTGAGCAAAACCATTGAGTCAGGTCTGTTTCCGTGCGGAATTTGGGGCATCGTTTTTCCCAAATGGTAAAGAAATTGCCCCAAACTGAACTGGGATCTTCTTGGTGGTGCCCAGAAACGGGACAAGAGAAAGGAGCAGGGACTGAGCCCAGCAATTCCCCTGCACAGGAGGCAGAACTTCTGCCCTGGGCAGGGCCTGAGCGGGAACAGAGCCCAGAGAGGGGCTGGAGTCTCCTCCCTGGGGATATTCCAGAGCCCTCTGGACACACTGCTGTGCCCTGGGCTCTGGGATGGCCCTGCTGGAGCAGGGAGTGGCACCAGTGACCCTCTGAGGTCCCTTCCAGCCTGACCCATCTGGGATTCCAGGATTAGCAAGCCAAAAATTCCAAGTCTCTGGAACAATCCATATTTCCTGTCCTGGGACCCCAGTGGCTTAGGAATCCCTTTAGCATTCCATGGGCTCCTAGGAATTAGGGAAAGGAGGACAGAAGGCAGATTCTCACTCATGGTTTATATTTGCTCCTTTTTAAACATTTCCAAACATTTTCCAGACTGGCTCATGGTTTTTGGGAAGCGGGCTGTGCCTTTTGCCTCCATCCGGAGCTGCTCCAGGATCAACATCCACGCTCCGATGTTGGATCTGTGCGCTAAGGAAAAGCTCCTTGGGCCAGGGAACCAGGAGGAGATGGGAGCTCCCTCCAGATCCCTCTGCAGCTCCCTTGGGATAGATGAAGCTGGGAACTGAAGCATGGAGGGTGGATGTGAGCCCGGATGAGCCGTCAGTCCAGGGTGGAGCCGGGATCACTGGCATTCCTGGCAGGTTTGTGCCTCCAGCTGCCACCATTCATTGGCTTTCCATGGAATCAGCTGAGCAGGAATTCTTACGGATTTGCAAGAAACAGGAGAGAAAACACCTTTTTTTTTGTCACAAATTGACTCTCCAGGGAATCATGGAATCATGGAATAACCTGAGCTGGATTTACAGGGATCATCAGTCTGATGCCTGGCCCTGCACAGACACCCCAAAATCCGACCCTGTTCCTTTTCTGAGTTCTGGGATGGATTTAAGAACCCACATTTAAAATCCTATCTTTTTCCCACCTCTTCCCTGCATCCTCCACTGGATCCTGGCTGGCATTTGATGCTCTCCAAGAGATTTTCCCAACTCTACTCCTCAGCACCAGGACCTGGAAAATATTTCTGTGGACACTGGAGCCAAATCTCACTTCCTTCCTTTTGGGAAAGGCACAGAGCCTTTTCCTACTCCTGATAAAAAGGAAATGTCATTTATATTCCCAAAATTCAGCAGCTTCACTGCATTAAGGATTTAAGAAAGAACATCCCATAATTATATGGGACCATCTATTATGGGAGCATCCCATAAAAATGGGAACATCCCATTATTAGATGGGATAGAACCCCCCCAAACTGTTCCCTGAGCCTCATTTCCTTCCTGGCGCCGGTTACAAATCCTACCTGGAATGTGCAGGAATGTGAGGTTGATCAAAGGAATCCTGCCAGATTTCTCGCTTGGAAGAAATATTTACAAAGGCAAGGAAATCACAGGGAGCTGGAAGAAACCAGAGACTGCAGCTTGTCTTTGCTGGAGGCTGCTGGCAGTTTGTTTTCAAATAGCAAATCCTGCCTCAGGCCTGACCAGAAAAAGCAATAAAAACTTCATTTTTGAGGGAGGAAAAGAGAAATAGGATTTTTAAAGCCGTTCACAGTTGTTGGGAGATTTTTTTTACTTCTTTTTCTGAATAATTTTTCCCTTAAAGAGAAGACGAAAGAGCAGCTCTGCTGGGAGGAAAGGCTGGGAGAGCTGGGAATGTTCACCTGGAGAAGAGAAGGATCCAGGGAGAGCTCAGAGCCCCTTCCAGGGCCTAAAGGGGCTCCAGGAGAGCTGGAGAGGGACTGGGGACAAGGGATGGAGAGACAGGACACAGGGAATGGTTTCCCACTGCCAGAGGGCAGGGCTGGATGGGATATTGGGAATTAGGAATTCCTGGCTGAGAGGGTAGGGAGGGGCTAGAATAGAATTCCCAGGGAAGCTGTGGCTGCCCCTGGATCCCTGGCAGTGTCCAAGGCCAGGTTGGACTTTGGGGCTTGGAGCAGCCTGGGACAGTGGGAGGTGTCCCTTCCACCCCAAATCATTCCATGACTCTTTTGATTCCATGAGAATTCCATGAATTAATGAACAATCCCTATGAATGGCTCATCTGCCAAAAAAAAAAAAAAAAAA
>VZRO01002964.1:120609-225970 GCA_013397915.1 Daphoenositta chrysoptera
AAAAAAAGAAACTGGAAATTTGAATTCACCCCTTCCCACCATCTCGTCCCATTTCAGAGGAAGGAAAAATCCAGGGATGCTGGCTTAGGAAAAAACTCTTGGTCATGGAATAATCCCCCAGACAGCACCAGGAACCTGGGAAAGGAAATCTCAGGAAAAACATTGGAAAATAAACACAAACATTTCTCGCCTGAATTTACGTCCCTGGTGCCCCATTGCAGTTATCCCACCAGGTGTGCACAGGGATGAATTTGACCTCTCCTTTTTGGAGCTGGTGACCAGAAGGGAGAACAGTCCATGGGTGTGGCCAGGACACTGAGCATGGAGCAGGGACAGGAGGAGAGGGAACAGCCTCAGACTGGGCCATGCAAGGGTTAGATTGGATCTTACTATTGGATTCATGGAAAAGGCTGTTCAGCCCTGGCACAGCTGCCTGGAAGAGTTCAAAAAGCACATGAATGTGCACTTGAGGACGTGGTTTAATGGTCGTGCTGTTTGATGTTTGGACTTGATCTTAGACGACTTTTTCAACCTGAACAATTCCGTGATTCCATGATTCATTTCGGGAATAGGCTCACCCAGTCTGCTGCAGGATCTGCCTGCCCCAGGACTTGCCTGTGGATCAGCCATTCCCAGCGCCAAGGTTTGGCACTCACGGAATATTCAGAGCTTTCCAAGCAGGTCAACAAAAGGATCTGAAGGAAGTTTCCGGTGTGAGGCCACGCTTGAATGGCTCATTCCCAGTCCTCTGGGATTGTTCTCCTTCCACTCTAAGGATGGAATAATCAATTTATGATGAAGTTTGTGCTGTCCAGTATTCCCGGTAATTCAATTTGCCAGCTGGAAGCATCTGAGTCATTAATCACCTGTTCTGTGCATGATACTCCTGTAATATTTAACACCAGGAGAAGGCATTTGTTTGCTTAGCGATGTCAGGGACAAACCAGCTGTGATTTCAATTCAGCCCAGACAAGAGAGATGAAAACATCTTTTCAAACTGCTCTAAAAAGGAGTCTGTTTGTCTAAAGGAGGAAGAGCCACGAGGTAGAGGGAATAAATCAAGTCAGGCTGAAGCTTCAGAGATGAGAAGAGCAACAGAGAAGAGCCCTCGTTCCTTTGTTGGTGTCCAGAACACTTTTTTTTTTCTAGGCTGTGTTGTTTAAAACTGGGTTTAGATGCTTCTTCTGAGCAGAAAAAGGGCAAAATTTTATCTCATTTTGGGCCCCACACGACAAGAATGACATGGAGGTGCTGGAGCGAGGCCAGGGAAGGGAACGGAGCTGGGAAGGGGCTGGAGAATTCCTGAGGGAGCTGGGAAAGGGGCTCAGCCTGGAGCAAAGGAGGCTCAGGGGGGCCCTTGTGGCTCTGCACAACTCCCTGACAGGAGGGGGCAGCCGGGGGGGTCGGGCTGTGCTCCCAGGGAACAGGGACAGGAGGAGAGGGAACGGCCTCAGGCTGGGCCAGAGGAGGCTCAGAGTGGATATTGGGGAAAATTTCTTCATGGAAAGGGTGGTCAGGCATTGGAACTGCCCTGGGAAGTGTTGGAATTCCCATACCTGGAGGGCTGTCAAAGCCCTGTGGATGTGGCACTTGGGGACAGGGGGCAGTGGTGACCCTGGCAGTGCTGGGGAATGGTTGGACTCGATCATCTTAGTGAATTTTTAAATAATTCCATTATTTTCTCACATTCAGACACTTCTTTTCCTCCCTCCTTAAGCAAAAGAGACACAGAGGAGCAAAAAACTCTGAATTCCAAATCCAACAAAAGAGTGAAGAGTCTTCCAGACTCCAGAGGTTTGTTTTGATTTTGGATTCTTTTTAAATTGACTTTAAATGCAGTGCACAAAGGGTCACAAAACTCAAGGAAATCCTGTCTGGAAGTGCCTGATGGTTGTGGAAGGAATTCCCTCTTCATCCTTGCAAGCAGTACCTTCCACTGTGCAGAGTCCCTGGATTTTTAGCTTCGTGGGAGATGCTCAGCAGCATCACAAGGCTGGGGGAGCTTCAAGGTGGTGAGAAAGGAACGGTGCCAGATGACAGCGATGCCTTTTCATTATCCTAAAAGCTTAGGAAAGTAATTCCAAGCCCAAAGAGGGTTAAACGGGATTAGAGGCATCCTTCCCTCTGGAATGTGGCGAGGAATAATCAAATTGTTATTCAAAAGAGGGAGTGGATGGTGTTTAATTTATCTAACACAGGGTTTATCCTCCTAATCCCTCTCAGGTTCACTGCCACTTCTGTGGGAGAGTGTCCGAGTGGGATTTGGGACATCTCAGTCCTGGAGGAGGGCACAGCAAAGCTGGAGGGGCAAAAGGGAAGGAATGTGTGACTCCAGGGTGATTGGAGCAGGAATAAATTTGCTCTGCCATGCAAAAAATTAGGATATTCTGTGTGTTCCTGACATGTGGAGTTTAAGGAGTTTTTTGTCTGGTTTTTGTACGTTTTTGTTTGTTTTGCACCTCAGTCCCATCTGCTCTGTCCCACTTCAGGGAGGATTCAAGGAGAGGGAATACCCATTCCCAACCTTCCCTCCCTTTCCCAATCAGCACCCAAATCAGCCATAAACCAAGTGACAGATCCCATCCTCACCTGCCAAGCTCAGGATGTCTCATCCCTTGGTTTTACTCATATTTTTGGAAAATATAATAAAATATGGAAAGCAGGTGCTTTTGTGTTGCATTGGGGCCTCACAGGAACTGGATAAAATTTCATCTGAGCCACAAATGCATGGTTTTCCCTCTTGTTTGTGTCTGCATTTTACACTAAAGGACTCCTGCTGTGGCCTGAAGCATCTATGAGGTGTTTGGATAAATAAATCTTGGAGAACAGGTGGCAAGGTGTGGATTTTCATGAAAAAAACAAGTGGAAAGTCATTGTTGGAATTTTTGGACTCTTTTTTCTACATTAGAGTGAGTTTATCCAGCATTGGATTCTTTCCTATGGAAGCACAATCCCAGTATGGCTAGTCACAGGCCTGCGGAAATAAATAATCCCAGAAAACTTTGGAATTCTGTGTGTTTCTCCTCGATAAATTCCTTACATCTCTTCATAAAACTGAGCTCTGCAGGGCATTGTTTTTGGGGAAAAAAGGAATCAACACAACCGTGGGATACCAGGGAGATTCTGACTGGGAATGTCTGGTTAATTTGAAGTCACTGGGGGGAAAAAAAATCCCTAAAAATTCTTGGCATTTGAGATGTAAATGATGATTCTTGTTAAAAATTTATGGTCAAAAGATTATTGGCTTTAAGTTTGGTCATTCACAGCTGGAGCCTCTGAGTTCTGAAGTCTCAAACCCTTCAGCAGAGTCAACTCCTTGCGCTCAACATCAATTTATTGGTGAAATAATGAGCTCAGATCAAAATATTCCAAACTGAAGGACATGCGGAGTTATCCTCTCCGTTTTCCAGCTCCACCATGCTCATCCCTCTCTCCAAAGGATCATTTGGGGTGGATGAGGACAGTTTTGGTCAGTCAGTCCCATCTTTTGCTGCTTGAATTCCTCGGCCAAGGCAGGGTCTTGGCTCTGGCTCTTCCCAGGTCCTGCACATTGGGTGTCCAAAGCTGACAGGTTTTCCTGGCACAGTTCCCTTCTCCTAGAATGCTGGGATCAAACTGGCTCTGCAACAGCCTTTTGGCGCATCCTGGTGCTTTTTGTGGAAGATGGGAGGTAAGGAGACAGATTTTAATCACTGGACAAGCACTAATTGACATCAGTTGTGACCTAATTGGGAGAGGGGAAGGATCTGGTTCTGGACATTCCAGGAAGAAAAAAGCCTGAATTTTTCCAGCCTTCTGGAAATTATAAAGCTCCTTTTCTTCTTTGAACCTGACAGAAACGGAACTGGAAGAGAAGAACTTTGTGAGGTATCAAATGATGACAACCCTAAATGCTCACCTTGGAATTCCTTGGAATCCCTGTGTTCTATCCCTGGAGCCCAAGAGCAGGTTTGGGATAGAAATAGGGCTCAGTGGGAGCTTTCAAAAGCAGCTTGTTCAGCGGAGAGAAGTTGCCAAAACCACAGCCTTTTCCAGGGATTTAGGGGGTTTGACAAGTTCCAGGTGGGATGGGAGGACAGGAGGTCGCCCAGCAGCTGACAGTCACCAGAAAATGAGGAATTTGTTTCCAAGTGTCTGCTTGACCTAATTCCCCCTGAAAACATGGATTTGACTTGTTCTGAGCACAGGAAAGTCAAGCTGCTCCTGCTCTGGTGAGTTCTGCATGGTTGAGAAGGTTTAGCAAGGAATCTTGGAATTGTTTGGGATGGAAGGACCTTAAATCCCATCCAGTCCCATCCCCAAGGGCAGGGACACCTCCCACTGTCCCAGGCTGCTCCAGGCTCCATCCAGCCTGGCCTTGGACACTTCCATCCCAGCCCTTCCCCACCCTCACAGGGAAGAATTCCTTCCCAATAACCCATTTATCGGTGCCCTCTGGCAGTCTGAAGCCATTCCCTGTGTCCTGTCATTCCATGCTCTTGTCCAAAATCCCTCTCCATATTTTGCTGCCTAGTAACAAAAATGACTTAAAGAATGAAAATTGGCTTTGCCTGTGAATGACGTGGTGCTGTCACTGTGGGAATTCCCCTCACAAGATTCCCACTTTTCTGCTGAATGTGAAATCTCAGATCAGAGGGAAACATTGAAGAGATTTTGTCATCCTTGTCAGGAGCAGAGGGTTCAACTCTGGGCTCTCAGAGCTCCAGCGGGGTGTGAAATAAGAGGAATTGACCTCAAGTTGTGCCAGAGAAGGCTCAGGTTGGACATCAGCAGGAATTTCTCCATGGAAAAGGTGGTCAGGCCTTGGCAGGGGCTGACCAGGGAGGTTTGGAGTGCCCATCCCTGGAGGTGTCCGAGGAATTCCTGGAGGTGGCACTCAAGGTGGGAATCAGGCAGAGGTTGGACTCCATGATCTCAAAGGGCTTTTCCAACCTCAACGATTCCATGATTTCTTCAGTTAACTTCTCAGATGATCAGGAAAGGCAGAATAGNGATGAACAGGAAAGGCGGAATAGTGTTAAAATCAGGAAAAAGCACGGAATAAAACAGGAAAAAGCTGCTTTGATGGGAAAAAAGGGAGCTCAGGGGGGACCTTCTGTCTCTCAGAGGGGAATGGCCCCAGGCTGGGCCAGGGGAGGCTCCGGGTGGACATCAGTAGGAATTTCTCCATGGAAAAGGTGGTCAGGCCTTGGCAGGGGCTGCCCAGGGAGGTTTGGAGTGCCCATCCCTGGAGGTGCCCAAGGAATTCCTGGAGGTGGCACTCAGGGCTCTGGGCTGGGGACAAGGTGGGGTCAGGCACAGCTTGGACTCAGTCTGGGAGTTCTTTTCCAACCGCAGCGGTCCTGGGATTCAGTGAAATGTGCACTTGCTTTTCTTGCCCAAGTCCTTCAATATTCAAAAAGAAGTTTGACAAAAACGTGCCAAGAAATATTCTGTGGAGTTGCTTCCAAGGGAAAGAAAAATCCACATTGCAAAAGAACTGCTCACAGAATATAAATTATAGGATCATTAAGGGAAGAGCACACGGATCTCTCCTGTTTTCCTTGAGGTCCCAATCCATCAGGCAATTCCTTGGGAGGGAAGCACATTCCAAACTTTCTGCATGTGCTGGTGTCTGGCTGAATACAGATGGACTTATCCATGCGCTTGGACGCTTTGCTCAGCAGGTTCCTTAATTAGAAAGGTTGTTTAAAAAAAGGTCCTGTGGTGATTGATTTTCCATCCTTTCTCTTGGAACCCAGTGGATTTCAAACTGGTGAGAGGCAACTGCAGCTCAGCAGGCTGCAATATATTAATTAATTAAAGCCACACTTGTGCAAAACGTCCCCTAAAGGGAAAAGAAATCCAAGCAGGAGGAGCCACTTGTTGGTCTGAGGACAAATTCTTGTGTAAAACCTCTAAAAATCACCACTGGGGTGATCGGGAAATAAATTCCAGGGCAAATTAACTGATCTCTTGGCTTTTTCTGATGGGAGTTATCAGTGTTAGCTCCTGAATTGTGGCTGGATTTCCTAGCTGGAACAGCAGGGAATGAATGCTGGAGGTCTCTGATCTCCCAGCGAGGGAAAACCAGTGATAAATGTCACCCTGCATCTGTGGTGGCTCAGTCAGAAAGTCATGGAATCGTGGAGTCATGGAATCATGGAATGGTTTAGGTTGGAAGTGACCTTAAATCCCACGTCATTCTACCCCTGCCATGGGCAGGGAACCTTCCACTGGAGATGATGGCCATGAAGGACATGGACACCCATCACACCCTGGAGAAAATCTCCAACGGTGACGCCGGTCCCGGCGGCACCAAAACCTCCTTCCCACCCCCAGCCATTTGCACATTCCCCATTTCCTATTGGACAACCCAATTTCCATAAGCTTGAGTCATTATTTTGCTTTTGAGAAATTAGACCATCGCCTTCTCAGTTTTCATTCCTGTAATTTATTTTTATGAGGCGACGCTGGAAAGGGCAAAAATAATGAATATTTTGAAATATGTGGAAGGCAGAGCTGTGTGCTGCTGGCGAGCTGTGCAGGAGACACAGGAATAATCCTTTTTTTGGGAAAGAAATATGAACATTCAAATATGTTTCTAGTAGCACTAGAAAATGCTGGAAAATTGTTGTGGGAGGTTTAGGTTGGATCTCAGGAAAAGGTTCTTCACCCAGAGGGTGCTGGGGCACTGGAACAACTTCCCAGGAAATGGGCACATTCCCAAGGTTGCCAGAGCTCCAGGAGTGTTTGGACAATGCTCTCAGGGATGCCCAGGGTGGGATTGTTGGGGTGTCTATGCAGGGCCGGGAGCTGGGCTGGATGATCCCTGTGTGCCTTTCCCACTCAGGATATTCCATGATTCCATGATACAAATCCTAACACCCATATTCCACCATCAAATCTTGGTGTGGGATTTTTTTATGCTTTTTTTTCCTCTTGTTCTCCAACATCAGACAGGTGAAACAAAGAATTTTTTTACTGTGGGGGTGGGGAGGGTGGGGATGGAATTCCAGAGAAGCTGCAGCTGCCCCTGGATCCCTGGAAGTGTCCAAGGCCAGGTTGGACAGGGCTTGGATCACCCTGGGATAGTGGAAGGTATCCTTGCCCATGGCAGGGGATGGGACTCGATGATCCTTAANACCATCAAATCTTGGTGTGGGATTTTTTTATGCTTTTTTTTCCTCTTGTTCTCCAACATCAGACAGGTGAAACAAAGAATTTTTTTACTGTGGGGGTGGGGAGGGAGGGGATGGAATTCCAGAGAAGCTGCAGCTGCCCCTGGATCCCTGGAAGTGTCCAAGGCCAGGTTGGACAGGGCTTGGATCACCCTGGGATAGTGGAAGGTATCCTTGCCCATGGCAGGGGATGGGACTCGATGATCCTTAAAATCCCTTCCAACCCAAACCATTCTATGATTCTATTTTATGATTAAAGCTCACAGATAACTACAGCAACCTTCCCCCTTCCTGTCAGGAAGATCTGGTTGGATCAACCAGAAACCATTCCATTTTGGGAACTACATGAGACAGTGAGAAGAGCCCACTAGAAGGAGGGGATCTGGATTCCCTGGAAAAGCTGTCCCTTGAATTAATAACATTTTAAAGCAGTGAAATGCAAAGACCAGGAAGGTAAAAGGGAAATTTTTATATGGAAGTAACATTTTCCCCTTTTTTCCTTCAGTGGTCATAGGAAACTGAATAATGCTGTGCAAGGAGGAAGAAGAGGGTCAGAGCATGGTGTTGGTGGGGGAACAGGAATGCAGGGAACAATATCCCTTCTGTCTGGAGCACCACTGCAAGAGCTGGTGCAGTTTTGGCATCTGTGCCCTGAAAGGAGGTGGATAAATGGGAATGTCTGCACAGAGCTGCTGTCAGAGGAGTTATACAGACACTGAAGGCATTCAGGGCCTGGAAAAAAAGCAAATTCCTCATTAGCTTGAGCACAATGTCCAAAGGATCCAGGAAAGGGCAAAACCATTCTTCTTCCTGAGCTGCTCTTTGATTCAGGAATCAGATGGCTATAAATAAACACCAGCAGAGCTGCACTGGGAGAAAAGAAAAAAAAAAGATAATGTTATTATTTTTATTTTGTTTTTTATTATTCTTTTTTCTTTTTTAAAGAGGATTTTGGAATAGCTCAGGACGGGATGGAACCAAATCCTCCCAACATCCAAACCTATCCCAGACATCTCTCCAGAAGTATGTTTGGCTTTGGATGCAGAGCAGAACAGTTCATAGCAGCTACTAAGGCAATATTTGCCCCAAGGTGCTGCTCAGAGCCATCATCCCAAAAAATTTCTTCATGGAAAAGGTTGTCCAGCATTGGAAGTGATGCCCAAGGAAGTGGGGGAGTCCCCATCGCTGGAAGTGTTCAAAAACCTTGTGGATGTGGCACTTGAGGACGTGGTTTAGTGGTGAATCTCGTGGTGGTGGTGTGGTTGATGGTTGGACTTGATCTTGGAGGTGGTTTCCAACCTCAACGACTCCATGATTGTATCAGTCTGATCCTGGTGGTCCTTCCCAGATCCAACACCTTGGAATCCACGCATTCCCCTGGCACCAGTGGGTTGGGATGTGAAGCCACCAATGTGAGCTGATTTTCTGGCTTTTCATTTGTTCTAGGACGATTTTACAGAGCAGACTTTTGGTTGGGATACGAGAGGTGGAACTTCATTCCCAACAAATTTCCCTCGACAAACAGCGCAATTCCAGAGCCTCAACACCAACCACAAAGGAAAGCACTTCCAAAATCCTTTCCAAACCCCCAGATTGGAGATTCTCCACTTCCCCCGTGCTGTTCCCTGCAGAGGAACCTCCCAGCAGTGCCACCGTCCCGGGATCATCCTAACGGAAATTGAGGGATGGCTTTTGTCCCCAGAAGTGGCAGCCGTGACCTGCAGGCAGCAGTGACTCGATTAGCAGGTGAATTCCCAAAGACCTTTGGTTCCCTATAATTCCTGTGTCTGCCCACGCTATTGGATTGAGGAGCTAAAAGCAGTTCCCAAAGGCTTTTAATTTTATTTCATGAAGAAAAGAGATGATTTCATAGCGAATGAGGCTTTTCATAGTGACCAGATTAAAATCAAAGATAATATGATTTAAAGAAGCTTTCACTTCCATTTCCACCAGCACTTCCCAGCAGGAGCTTTGCTTTTCCTGCTCCTTCCTGGAGATTATAAATAAAAACTGAGGAGCCATTGGGAAAGACAATGGAAGTTTGCAACAGCAGAGAATTTTTGGCTCATCTTGCATCACTTTGGTGGCTCACAAATTAATTTGATTTGATTCTTGATGAAGTTCCAGGAGCTGCAACTCTCCCATGCAGGGTTCCAGAGTATCCCATAAAAGCAGTGCCTCTTGCCCTGGAATAATGCACCTGAATCCCAGCTGGAACAAAAATCCTCCAGGTGAGTCCTGGTACACAGATCCAAGCTAAAAAGACATTCCAATTTTTTACCATGGCAGGAATTAGATGACAAATCTGTTAATTCTTGTTTTACATGGATTTTCTATCCAGGATTTTATTAGATTCTGGTTTTATTTCATCTCATTGGGGTGAGAAGCTGTGGCTTCCCCATCCCTGGAAGTGTCCAAGGCCAGGTTGGATGGAACTTGGAGCAACCTGGAATAGTGGAAGGCATCCCTGACGGGATGAGATGATCTTTAAAGCCCTTCCAATGCAAACCATTCCATGATTCTATAATTCCATGTTTCAGGATATTAATTTGGCCCAGAGCCTCATGGATGTCCTTCTTCTTTAATGTCCAGGGATTTTTCCCAATGGAAGGAATGTGGGTGCAGTTTTGCTTTTTCCCAAACAGGGAACATTTCAGCTGGGCAGGATCTTCTGGAGATCCCTGGTGTGGTGTCACAGCACCACAGGATGAAAATTCCTTGAAAATAAGGAACCCCTCAACGTGTTCTGGAGGCTCAGCTTTTGTAATACCAGGTTTGAGCCCAACTTAAACTCGAGACTAAAATTCTTTCCCTGGGGACGGAATATTTTCAATGCTGCCGAGTCCACTTCCCGTTTTCCTGCATAACAAACTTCAAAAAAACCAGGAAACTAATTTAAAAATTCCAGTGAATTCCTTAAGTTCTCATCCCACTTTCTAAATCTGATCCTGGCACCTTTGGAGCAACATTGGAGTGTGTGATCTGCACAAGCAATTTCCCATTGAGGTCCATCCATGCATCCTTCCATCCATGCATCCATCCATCCATCCATCCACCCATCTATCCATGCATCCTTCCATCCATCCATCCATCCATCCATCCATGCATCCTTCCATCCCTCCATCCATCCGTCCATCCATCCAATTCCATTTCCCGGGCATCTCCCCACATTCCATGTGTTTATTTTCCTGTCAGATCGATCCATGCAATAGCTCAGGAGACAGAAAAGGGCAGACTCCTTCATAAATAGCTCACAAATGATTTGAAGTAAATCCTTCAGGAACATTAATTAGGATGACATGAAACAGAGATAATTTATCTTTATTAATTCATTTGAGGAAAAAAAGAAATAGTGGGTTTAATTTTGGGATGGTGTAAATAGTTACAACCTTGTTGGTGTAAAGACTTACACATGGAGTGGCGTTCCCAAAACAGGGCATTTTGTGGAGATGGGCACAGATTTGTTGTTCCTTTGTTCCCAGTGTGATATCCTTTGGATCTTTCCCTGGAAATAACACAGGAAAGAGTTTCAGGCCCTTTTCCCCACAAAGAATTCCCAGCACAGCCCTGCTCTGCAGCACGAAGATGCTCAAGGACTAAAGAGACACAAAAAATCCCCGAAACCAAAAACCAGCATTAAAAAAAAAATTATGAACTCCTACAATGGGTCCATCTGCTGGCTCCTAAAAGGAAATTTATATCCTTAGGAAAAGCCACTCAGGTTTCAAAGGACACAGCAATCATTTATGACTTCTTGCCTTTGAGCAAAAAGTGGTTTATGGTGTCTTCCTTTTCCCACCTTTAATTCATTGTGGGAACAGGGCGACAGCTGATATTTATGGGCATTAACAGGATCAGGAAAGGAATTGTTCTTGATCCCTCCCTTGGAAATTTGATGGGATTCACAGTAACTTAATTGGAAAAGAGAGAAATCAGATCAGAAGAGGCAGTTGACCTCTAAAACCATAGTGATAAAAGGACCTCTTTTATCAGATGCCATAAAAGAGATGTTCTGAGGAGGAACAACGCCAAGATTTAGGGGATGTTTTATGTTCCTGCCTCTGCTGGAGCTCCTGGGGACCTGGGTCAAGACATAAAGTTTGTGTTGCTCAGGTGATTATCCCCTCACTCCTCCACAATTCCCTCCTTTCTCTCTCCTCAGGATTCTCTCAGCTCCCTCAGGGAGTTCAGGGTGTCCCTGACATCGGGAGTTTTCCACAGGGCTACTACCACTCATCTTATGGAGTTGATATCCAGGGGATTTTGGGAGCTGAAGGATGTGAAGGAGGGAAAGCGGGTGTGGAGGGTCCTGGGGCATCTCCTGGGATTTGGGGACACCTTTTTAGGGATGAGTTTCTGACCCTGGAGAGTTTCTCCCTTTCTATTGAAATCAGCACAGTCCCTTCTTCCAGACCTTCCTGGGGATGGGTTGGAGGCTCTGGGGGTTTGGGGTTGTCTTGATCTCCCTCCAGCCATGGGCACTTCTTGGCCTCATTCCTGCCCCTTGCTGGGCTGTGCAGATCTCCAGGAGCCAGAACAGGAATGGCATTCCCAGGAAATTGTTGCCCTACCTTCTCCAGCCACATCCTGTTTTTCTCACTGAGTATTCCCAACAATCCTTGGATGGTTCCATCCGGCTGTGGGTGTTTGGTTGGCTACAAATGTGCCTCATCCTCTGATTTATGAGAGGGAAAGTGTATTATCCCCTCATCTTGGAGATGGGATTTGCATGGAATACTCGGAATAATGCAGGGAAGAGTAGGACGTCACTGGGAGAAGTTCTACAAAAGCATCAAAAATGAATCTGTGAAGTTAAACAAGTTTGGAAAGCAGGCCAGAGGCGTCTTAAGGTGCACTATGGAAACTCCAGCATGTGGAACCATGGAATTACACAGTCCTGGAGCTTGGAAAACCCTCTAAGTCCATCAAGCCCAACCTATAGGCCAGCACTGCCAAGGCCGCTGCTGTCCCATGTCCCCAAGGGCCGTGTCTAAAGCACTCCAACACTGAATGCTGAAAGGGACCAGAGGGAAAACAACCGGGAACAACGGAAGGGATGGATCAGGATTGTTCTTCCACCTTAATTATGGCATTTCCTGATATTTGCTGGGCAGGATTCCAATGTTTTCTTGGGGAATTCTTTCCGTGCCAGCGGAGCTGTGCTGATTCAGCTCCCACCCCTGGGAGAGGACTCAAACCAGGCCACAGTCATTCCATACCCAGCCACATCCCATTAATCAGCTGCCATTTAATTAATAGGAAAGATCCCTTGGATTAAATTCCCATTAGGGCCTTGTTGGAAGCAGTGACATTTCCAGCTCTGCTGGACAACCTTGCTGCCTTCACAGATGGCAGCGCTGCAAAATTGGCCAAATGTTTTGCCCACGACATGTTGAACAAACCAAAATCCATCCATTCTAATGAGCTGTGGTACAGCAGGAATGAAATTCCTACCGGAACAGATTGTTCCTCACTCCGACATGTGCTGACTCTCCAACTTATTCCCTCTTTCTGTGCACGAACATGGAAATACAGCCGAATTCAGTCCTTTGACCCGGGCCATGAATCCACAGGTTCCCAAAGAAATCCACTGGTTATTATGTTATTCAAATAAGTGGAATTTTTTTTTTCCGTTTCTGGATTTTTATTAAAACTCCGTTGCAGAGGGACGTTATTAAATAACTTTTTTGGGTCATTCATCAATAAAAAAACAGCAGCCAAAATAAAAAAGCCACCCTGGGTGCTCCTGCACACAGAAATTCCTTGCAGTGACAAAGCTGGAGCATAATTACTTCTCCATGTGCTGGGATGAGTTTATTATGGGAATCTGCACTCATCTGAATTGGAAATGATGAATTTCACGGTGCTTTATTAGGATGTGACTGCTCAGTGACTGATGTGACAGGGACACGTGGAGCAATCCCAGCCTCCTGATGCAGCTGTGCTTTGTGATCTCCCAAATGGAGCAGCTTCCGCTGGTTCCAGCGATCTAAAGGAATTTCAGGGTGTTGTGGTGGTTATAAAATTCCTAAAAACTTGGGTATTGATGTTCAAAGTGTTGCCATGGGCCTTTATAATATAATTAATTCAAAATATTAATGGGATAAGACCCCATTAACAGCAGCAGCTTTTCCTCCTGGTGGATAAACACAAGGAAAAGCCATTTACTTTTGGAATGAGCTGGAAGTAGTGCTGAAGGATGGTGGTGCAAAGCCAGGAGGCCTCGGAAATCCTGGGATGTCCCAGCTGCTGTGTCCAAGTTCTCTGTGTGGCTGAAGGAATGTTGTAAAACTGCAGGAAAGACCAGAAATGGGATGGGAGCAGTGACAATCCCAGAGCTCAGCCTAAAGGTGGGATGGGAGTAGTGACAATCCCAGAGCTCATCCCAGAGGTGGGATGGGAGCAGTGACAATCCCAGTGTTCATCCCTTTGGATGGCTCTGAGCTGTCACTGCCTTGTTCCTCTTGTTCCTCTTGCTCCGAAGGGCCCCAGTTGAGGAAATGACTTTGAGTTGCACCAGGAAAGGTTCAGATCAGATTTTAGGGAAAGTTTCTTCATGGAAATGGTTGTCCACCCCTGGCACAGGCTGCCAGTGGAGTGGTGGACTCACTATCCCTGGAAGTGTTCCCAAAATGTGTGGATGTGGCACCTGGGGACATCCAGGTTTAGTGGTGACCATGGGGGTGGTGCTGGTTGATGGTTGGACTTGGTAACCTTTAAGGTCTTTTCCAGCCTTAGCAATTCCATGATTCTGAGATTCAATTCAAAGGTGAGTTTAGCTGGAATGGCCCTTTGGATATCACTGGGTGGTGGCTTCAGTGGTGGTGCTTCCTAGGAACAAGGAATTCTTGGCCCTACCCTGGGCTGTTCTCTGTTCCTTTCCCTGGGGATGGGGCAGAAGGAAGAATTAGGGCAGCACAGGGGTGAAAAGATTTTGATTAAACCATCTGGAAATCAGATTTCCCAGAGAATTTGTGGACTCCCCAGCCCTGGAAGTGTCCAAGGCCAGGTTGGACGGAGCTTGGAGCAACCTGGGATAGTGGAAGGTGTCCCTGCCCATGGCAGGGGGTGGAACAGATGATCCTTAAGCTCCCTTCCCACCTGAACCATTTCACGATTCCCTATTTCTATTTCATTCTCCAGCCCCACATGGAGCAGGACATCCATTGGAACAGCCCCCAGGGGTTTGCAATTAAAGCAGAACAAAGATTCCACACAGAGCTGACACAAACCCTTTTATTATCCCAACTCTGCTCTGGGGGAATTCATCCCATACTCAGTTGAAATTTCCATTTCAGCTCCACCTGGAAAAGAGCGCTGGAATCCTCATTATTCAATTAGACAGAGACAGCAGCAATAAAATATTCCCCTTTTTTTTTGCAGCAGAAGCTGAATGATATTTCCTTGAGTACCTGCAGCCATATTCCCTAATTGCTGCCTCATATATCCTAACTGTATTATTCCTGATTTCCGAGTGTAAATAAATGTACTGCTTGGGATGATCATATTTCACACCAATTTATTTGAATGACATTAATGAGTTCTCTCCACCACTGAGACCTTGCTTGGAGAGCCGGGCTCTGTTTTCCTGCCCATAATTTAATACGAAAAAGGTTTCTCCCCATCATGAATTAAATTTAAATAAATAAATAAGCAGCAGCTCTGGGGATGCCTGAAAGGATTTAATTTTTAGTTATTTGCATTCCTGTTAGGAGCCTGCAACAACATAAAAAAAACCCCAATTTTATTTTAAAAAATTGAGACTTGGAAGTGATCTTGAGACATTTGAAGGTTAAAACTGATAAAAAGATCCACTTTGCTGGGTCTTGTTAACAACAATTTTGCTGTTGAAATTCTCTGGTTGAATATTGTAATCCTGGAAGGCACAAAAATGGCGTTGGAATGGGTTAAAAAAGGACATAAAATCAAGGGAGGAAGAGATGGATGCATGTCCTACTTGATATTTCTAAAATAGGACAAAATTCGGGCCTGAATTCCAAAGTCACATTCACCGTATCCTCTTAACAGAAATTCCCATTCCATTCGCCTCCCACTTTACACAATTCCTTGGAATTCCCCTGGAATTACCCTCCACGGTGACCCCCATTCCATGAAAAATTATCTCCGGGGCTACATGAACCAACAACTCTTTGTCGTCTTCTTCTCAGATATTTTGGTGTCACCTCAATGGTGGAGCAAGGTCACAACACCAGATAAACCAAAAGTTGTGCAAATAATGGCAGCAAATTTAGGAGTTGTGCAGAAACTGGAGAGCCTGACTTAGGAAAGGGTTATTCTGGGTTTAGGAAAGGGATATTCTGGATTTAGCAAAGAGTTTTCCTGGATTTAGGAAGGGGTTTCTCTGTTGGGACATGAATGGGAGATGCAGGGTTTGGGGTTCAATTCTTGCACCCGTTTTAGTGGAGCTTTGTGCCTTTGTCTCAGTCATTTTTAGGTGAATAAATAGGGTTTTTTGGGTGCACAAATAGGTTTTTAGGTGCAAAAATGGGCTTTTTATGTGCATAAATGGGGGTTTAGGTACATTCTTGAGGACCAGAGCCCTGAAGACCTCAATGGAAAGGGGTCTAAGGCAGGAAGGATGAAATTCCCTCTAAAAGGGCCTTTTCCTGCACTTTATCCATGGGTGAAACACTGGTTGGTCCTTAGCCTAAATCCCTGGTTGCCAAATTCTTGGATGCTGAGGTGACTCAGGATCACTCCTTTCTTTCCCTGTCTCCAAGGGGTGTGATGATAAATAATTAAACTGGAAATAATGAAATAATTAAATTGGAAAGTACCCATTTTTCATAGTAATCAATATCCATATTTTATATTAATTAGTGCCTGTAATTAACACCAAGAGGCAGATTGGCCTTGAGGGGGGACATTTCAAATCCAGCATTTTTCCCCATTCATATTCCTTCTGGAAAACCCTCTGTGGGAATGATGCTCCTTTTGGAAGCATCCCTGTCACCACGTGCCACCACTGGTGGCACCAATGGCTCGGTGACCTCCACCCTGTGCTCTGCTCCGTCCAGCCTGGCCTTGGACACTTCCAGGGATCCAGAGGCAGCTACAGCTTCTCTGGGAATTCCATCCCAGCCCCTCATGGGGAAGAATTCCTGCCCAAAATCCAATTTAAACCTTCCCCCCTTCAGCTTAATCCATTCCCCCTCTTCCTATCAAACCTTTGCACCCAAATCCTACAGATCCTGCCTGGATGTCACCGCCCAGCCTCTGGATATCCACCAAAATTTATCAGAGTAAACAAAAAGTCATCTCCCCAGACCAGTCCTTCCTTCATGGAATTAAGATCTTTCATGGAATTACAGTCCTTTATGGAATTAAGATCCCTCATGGAATTAAGATCCTTCATGGAGCCTCAGGGCTGCTCCTCTACCATCGTTTTTCCCGATGTTCCCCCAGGGCATCCACATCAACATTCCGGTGCCATCACCTGCCCGCTGAAGCAGAGTTTATCCTCCACTTGGTATTCCAGGAGTGCTTCTCCTTCCTCTGAGTGGCACAGTGTCACCCATCCATTCCGGAGCGAGCGGAACTCTGAGGAATCATTGGAGCCAACCATCCCTTCCGTGCGCAATGGGCTCCCCAGCTGTCATTTCCCACATTGTTATGGTTCCATAAACTACCTTGACACTGTCGTTATGCTCCCAAATCTGATCCCACTCCACTGTCCTCTGGAAATGGATGGTTCTGGAGGTTGTTGCGTTAACAACAAGGAGTTTGTGCCAGGGGGTTGGGAATGGTTGGGATACAACGTCCGCTGGAAAACGTCGGGACAATTGATTAATTGCTGGAGACGGTAACAGAGAAGGCGCTGCTCGTTCACAGGTGAGAGGATCCATAAAGCTTTAAATCCAGATTTATTACAGGAGGTGGATTTATTTTCCTCGGGAACAAGAATTGCAGCTCTCTTCCCTCTCCTTATAAGACATTTAATTAATCAGTCACAATAAACACATTCAAAACTCGCATTAAGGTCTGCATTGGTCTTGGTGCTTGTTCCGTTACAGATGTTTGGGAGGGCAGACGGGCTCGTTACAGGGATGAGACATTTCCAGCAAAGCCAGGAGCACCCAGAATTTGGGAAAAGGGAAAAAACCCCAATGGGATTATCCTTAACATAGAGGGAAACACTCAGCTCGCTTCTGTGTAGTGGAAAGGGGAGTTGTGGATGTGGATTTCTGGGATGGAGGTGAGGAGAGGTGAGGCCACCAACAGCACAGGGTGGGGCTGCTTTTCCTTAAAACAGAATTATGGAATGGTTTGGGAATGGAAGGGACCTTAAAGCCCATCCAGAATGGTAGAGGGCGGGGATAGATGGGATATTGGGAATTAAGAATTCCTGGCTGGGAGAGGGGGGAGGGGCTGGGATGGAATTCCCAGAGCAGCTGTGGCTGCCCCTGGATCCCTGGCAGTGTCCAAGGTTGGACATTGGGGCTTGGAGCAGCCTGGGACAGTGGAAGGCGTCCCTGCCCATGGGGATGGGACTGGATGGGATTTAAAGTCCCTTCCAGCCCAAACCATTCCATGATTCCACGGAAGGAGGTGCATACAAGGGAGAGTTCATGAGACCCATAAGCCAATCCTATTAAATTCCATATTTACTATTGAATTCCATAATTCCTAAATTTGCTGCTCCAAATGTGGATCGGTGATCTGTAAATCAAGTCATGGAAATCCTCAGGGGGGAGGTTGCCACTTCTTCATAAACCCAGAAGTATTTTTAGAAAATAACCTGTGAGGGCAAATCCTCCTTGTGCTTCCCAGACTCTACCCCATTCCAAATTTTCTTCCCTATTTCCCAGGTGCTGCTGTGTCCGTGTGAAAGGAAAAAGGTATGAAACGCAACCTGCCAGCCTGGTCAGACACAATTCCCAGGCACAGAGCTCTGCCTGTTCTCATCCTCAGGGATAAAAAACAGAGAGGGATGTGGAAATTCGGCCCCGGATGAGGAGGGAGGAGCTGCTCCCTGGAGCATCCTCAGAAGATTCGGTAGTCACTTCCATGGATGTGCAAATCCTCCCACTCCTGGAGCTCTCAGGGCTGGAATTGCTGCTCTCGTTTCAGGCTCAGCAAACCACGTTTAATCCATGCTCCAGCTCTGGGAGGGTTTAGGGCTCCCTGGGCAGGGAAAGGACATCTAAGGTAAGAGAAAGATGCGGATGGATGGATTTTAAAGGAATATTTTCCCAGGTTTCAGGGGCAGGGAAAGAATCCTTGGTTTGTCCTGTCACACAGGGTGTTATCAAACGGAAAACTTGAGCTGCCAGGTAGAAAACAGCAGAATTTGCATTAAATTAGTGGGATAAATCTTAATTTCAATCAATCAGGAATATGATCTAAAGGTTTTCCATAGGAATATGTGTCCTGGTGGATTCCAGTCAAACAACAACAGGATTTAAAGGTTTCCCCATATCCTGCTGTCCATGCGTAACACAAAGAATAACAATCGCATACAGCCATGTTACGTTTAGGAATCTGATCCCTAAATTATTGGAAAAAGCCAGAATATTCAATGTATCCAGGCATTTATTCCTATTCGAGCAATTTAAGGAAGGGAATTTAAGGAAGGTGAAAACTCCATGTGCTGGCACCCCTTTAAATGGGAACACACCTTGACAGGTCCCCAAAAAGCCTCCTGGTGGGACTTAGCAGCTTTTTAAGTGGCAGACTTCAACCAGGTACAAATGGGAAAAGCTTCCCTGAAGTCTGAGATGTCCCTGAGTTCATCCCAGAGCAGGACTTGGATTATAATTTATCAAAAACTGGGAATACTCAATAATTTTCATTGTGCTGGATATTCCACTCCTTATTCAAAACCCAAAACCCTCCTGTTTTTAAACACTAAAGGTTCACAAATTCTCAGACCCAGAACAAGGTCAGTCAAGTCCATCTGGGAAGGAATTTTTCCACTTGGTTTTCCAGAGATGGAGAAGAGGCTGAGCTGCCTCTGCAGTGCAGCTTCCATGGAAAAACACAAGGGAATCTCCCGTTCCGTTCACTGCACCATGCAAAGCATCCCAGTCCTCAGGGAAGCAGGAAGGAAGGGTGAAAATCAAAAATAAATTTAAAAAACCCCCACAATTCCATGGTTTTTTGCCAGGAATACAAGGAATAAAGGAGAAGGGAGAAAGGCAGGCTCTAAAACCTCATTGTGGTTGGGAAGAATTAAAGATTATCCAAGTGTTTGGGCTTGGTTAAAATTCCAAGAAGGATAACAGTTGGACACATGGATAATAAATCAACAAAATTACAGGGAGGATAAGTATTGGACACCTGGATAAAAATTTGATAAAATTCCAGGAAGGGTAATAATTGGATACCTGGATAATAATTGGATAAAATTCCAGGGAGGATAAGAATTGGACACCTGGATAATAATTGGACAAAATTCCAAGGAGGATAAGAATTGGACATCTCTGGAACTGGTGGTAAAGGAACCCTGCTGAGGATGGGAAGGAATTGGAAAATATTTCAGGGATTTTAGGAAAGGATATTTCCCAGTCCCACGAGGTTACAAGGAACTACAACAGGAATTGTGTGTAAAATTCACTGGGATCAACAACTGACCAAGGTGAAATAATTCTGGAAGCCAGGAAAGCTCCATTCCCTGTTCCCAGATCACTGGCACAGGATTCCAGCCTTTTCCTACCCTGAATTTCCCGGGCTCCAGCAGCCTCTTGACTTCCTCAAGCGATTTCAGCAAAATTACCCTGAATTTGACATTGGCCATTCTTATCTCCTGAATATTCTTCCTCAGAAAGATGAGCAGAAATAAGCAAAGCAAGTTATCCACGTGTTTGGGCTTGGTTAAACTTCCAGGAAGGATAAGAATTGGATACCTGGATAAGAATTGGAAAAAATTCCAGGGAGGATAATAATTGGACATATCTGGACCTGATGGTAAAGGAATTCTGCTAAGGATGGGGAGGAATTGGAAAACATTTCAGGGATTTTGGGGAAGGGATATTTCCCAGTGCCAAAAGGATACAAGAAATGTGTGTAAAATTCACCGGGATCAACAACTGACCAAGGTGAAATAATTCTGGAAGCCAGGAAAGCTCCATTCCCTGTTCCCAGATCACTGGCACAGGATTCCAGCCTTTTCCTACCCTGAATTTCCCGGGCTCCAGCAGCCTCTTGACTTCCTCAAGTGATTTCAGCAAAATTACACTAAATTTGACGTTCTCCTGAATATTCTTCCTTGGAAAGATTAGGAAGACCCCAGCTTTATCCTCATGCCATAAGAAAGCTCCAATCCCATCTTGTCCGATAATTGCTGGATATAATTTCCTGCCAGTTGCCCTCCTTGCTTTTGATCCCTTTGTCTGCTTATCCCATTACTCATCTTATCCTCCGGGAACAGAACTGTCCAGTTGAATTTCATTTCTGTGCAGCTGATACCTGACTTGATTTCTTATTCCCTAAAATACTGGCCTTCCAAGCTCTCAGTGAACTTTCATGACCTCCTCCCATTAGGAAGAGAATACATCTAAATTTTGAAAAATCCTGCTCTTTTGTGCTGTTGACCCTCACTTTGCACTCCTGATTTGCACTTGTTCAGAACAAGGGGCTGACTTTGTCTCTGGTAGCAAAAGCTGCCTAAATTCCATCTGGGATGAGTTAATCCTTTGGCAGAAAGATTTGTCAGGGTAGCTGCTGAGGCCTTGGTAAGATTGCTCTCAGTAGAAACTGCCTGAGATGGATTCCCCAGGAAGTTTTCACGGAATCCTGGAATGGTTTGGGTTGGAAGGGACCTCAGATCCCATCCAGTGCCACCCCTGCCATGGCAGGGCCACCTCCCACTGTCCCAGGCTGTTCCAAGCCCCAGTGTCCAACCTGGCCTTGGACACTTCCAGGGATCCAGGGGCAGCCACAGCTTCTCTGGGAATTCCAGCCCAGCCTCTCCCCACCCTCCCAGCCAGGGATTCCAAATTCTCAATATCCCATCCATCCCTGCCCTGTGGCAGTGGGAAGCCGTTCCCTGTGTCCTGTCCCTCCATCCCTTGTCCCCAGTCCCTCTCCAGCTCTCCTGGAGCCCCTTTAGGCCCTGGAAGGGGCTCTGAGCTCTCCCTGGATCCTTCTCTTCTCCAGGGGAACATTCCCAGCTCTCCCAGCCTGGCTGCAGCCCTTGGAGCAGCTCCGTGGCCTTCTCTGATCCTCCACTCCAACAGATCCACATCCTTCTTATCTTCTTACTGTGATTCCACTCAGTTTATTTAGCAGCAGACATCTGCTAATTCCAGGTATTGGATTATGGAGATTTGTTGGCTTGGAAGCTTGGTAGACTCAAGCAAGATCACAGAAAAAGCAACATTTCATCCTTGAGAAAAAAACTTGGGAAAAAGAATTACCTGCCCTGTCAGCTTTGAAGGAAATCATCCCTGGGATTGCCCTCATTGAAATCCCAGTGGGAAGAGAAAAGGAGATCAGAGAATCCTGGAATGGTTTGGGTTGGAAGGGACCTTAAATCCCATCCAGTTCCACTCCTTGTCATGGGCAGGGACACTTCCCCCTATCCCAGGGTGCTCCAATCCTTTGTTCCCTCAGAGCCATCTGGGAATTAAAATTTGGTTTATCCCTCTAAAGAAATAGGGATGCTCTTGAATTTTGCAGGCCCAAGATTTTGTAGGCCCAAGATCCACCTCTTGGATTTTGTAGGCCCAAGAAAATAAAATCAAATAAAAATTCCTCACTTTGTGACCCAAAAGGCAACATAAATTTATTTGAAGGATGTTTATGCCACAAACACTAAAAAATTCTGTGTTTTCCAGGGATTTTGGAGGTTTTTGTGAAACATTTCCTCTGTTTCTTTAAAATTTAGGAGGAATTTAACTTCGGAACACTTGAACCCCTCCCAAAGTGACAGCCTAATCTCCTGTGTGTATTTTTTAAAAAGCCTGGGCAAAGCCACAGCAGAATTTTGTTCTTGAAGCACTGAGCAGAACGATTTAACATCAGATATCCAAGAAATCAAACCTTGGGAATGAGTGGGAAACACTGAAGGGTTGATTTCCACATCAAGGCTGAGCCTTGAGCACTGATAAGGCCGAGTTTAATTTAGTAATGAGCAGGAGTTATCAATAACCAGCTGGTTTTACAGCAGCAATAACAACATCATTAAACTGGGAATCAAAAGGAAAGGGGATGAAAAAACTCCATTAGGCCGAGGAAAAATGGAAATGGTGGAAAGCACAGTTTGCGGGATTAAAGGAAGTCAGAGAGGTTAATTGGGAGCAAGGAGTGAAGGAAAAATATTAGCAAAAAGCTGGAAATGTTCAAAACAGGGCTGGGAAAATTACAGGATAAATCTGGGAAGTGAAGATTTATCCTAGGAAAGATAAGGGAATTACACACAGCCATCCCTCTCCGCAGGGATTTGGGGAAAGAGATTTTATGGAAAAAATTCTATTTATTGGGAGCAGGGAGTGGTTAAGGGCCCATCCAGGCAGGAATGGGGACGGGAAGTGCCTCATCCTCCTCCTGTAAATCCTTGGAAATGTCCATGGCCAGGTTGGACAGGGCTTGGAGCACCCTGGGATAGTGGAAGGTGTCCCTGCCCATGGAATTGGATGGGATTTAAGATCCTTCCCAATCCAAATCATTCTGTGATTCCATAATTTTGTGGAATAGCTGAATTTTTCCATTGTCACCTCTTTCCTTTATTCCCTTCCCATTTTGTTTGAACACAAAGGACTGAAGGAAAAAGACAACTGAAAGAAATGAAGGATTTGAAGCTTTGACTCCATCTTTTTTTTTTTTTGGAAGAAAATTTAAAATAAATCTTGTCCTCACCTTCCCCAAATAATGGGTTTTTCTGAACTTAAATTAACAAGAATACTGAAATAATTAATTTTATAATTATTAATTTCCAGCCTAAGGAAAATTAATTTCATATAATACTTTAAAAAAAACAAGACACAGCTGAAGTGAAATTTGTGATTCTCAACTGATAAGAAAAATTAAATATTAAATCAAAACAATCAGGCAGTGTGGAAGGGAAATCAAACTGAGAGGGGTCTATTTTCCTTGGAAATTGCCCTCCTGGAGGAATGGAAGTGGAAAAAATGCAGAGATTACCCTAAAATAAACTTCCAACCTGGCCATAAAATCCTAAATGTGGTTATGATTTGAGTTTGTGAGCTGTAGCCTTCACATAGAGTACAAAATTGCAAACTTTTTGTTTTATAATCCTTGACTAAAGAAGAAAAAAATAGAATTATTCATAAATATCCAGGGCAGATTCACCTCAGCCATGAAAAGAAATAAAAAGGAAATGTTTCCTACAACTCACACATTCCAAGAGTTCCTTTGCAGGGATTTCTCCTGTTCAGATGCACTTTTGAAGCTTCTAAACTTCCAGTTCCTTAAATGAGTCTCAAAATTCCCATTAAAAAAGTGCAGTTTCTGATACAGGAATTTATAATGGATGTCTCCAAGGAAAGGCACAGTCAGGAAGGAACGGCTCAGGAATAATCCACTCCCCAAAGGAGGTTTTACCTTTAGATCTGGGGATTACTTGGAGTGGAAAATAAGAATTTTCATCTCTTCCATGGTATTTTTCCTATGACTAATTGCAGCCACTCCAGATATTCCCAATACTCATCCCAGCCTGTTAATTCTGAGTCTTGCCATGTTTTTAGTTCCCTTGACTCTCCAAAGGGATGAATTCCACAGGGAAATCACTGTTTTGCATGGAAAAACATTTTTCTTTTTCATTTGTTTTGGAATCTTAGAATCCCAGAATTATTCCAGTTGGAAAAACCCTCAAGACCATCAAATCCAACCATTCCCCAGCACTTCCAAGCCCACCACTATCCCATGTCCCCAAATGCCACATCCATGTGTCAAACATCTTTAAAAGCCTTTATTCCCAGTATAGGTTGGTCAAACTTCCCAAGATTTTTTCTCCAGGCCATTTGTCACCTCCTAAATGCTGATATTTCCATGGCAAAGACATTCCCTGTGTCCTTTAGCACATGGAAGTTGAGTGGGGAAAAGTGGACACAGGTTTGGGGATAAATAAATCCCATTCCAACAGAGCAGCTCAGTTAAAACTTTTCCTTTCCCATGATCAAGTATGTGGAAAATTCCTTCTGATTTTTATCACCTCCTAACATCTTCCCAAAATGCTGGGAAAGGCAACTTTCTCCAGGTTTTTCCTCTCCATCAGTAAAGTTTTTATTTGGAAAAGTTTTGCCTTGAGACGTTTAAAACAAGACCTCGAGAAACATTAATTCTTTTTTTTTTTTTTCCCGGTGCTGTTCAGATTGGATTTTTTTATTTTTTTTGGACTTACAAGACCATGAGAAATGGGAAATTCAAGAGTCCTCCTTCTGATGGTTGGATATCAGCAGGAATTTCTCCATGGAAAGGGTGGTCAGGCCTTGGCAGGGGCCACCCAGGGAGGATTGGAGTGCCCATCCCTGGAGGTGTCCAAGGAATTCCTGGATATGGCACTCAGGGTGGGAATAGGGCACAAGTTGGACTCCATGATCCCAAAGGCCTTTTCCAGCCTCGACGATTCCATGATTTCTTCAGTTAACTTCTCAAATGGACAGGAAAGGCCAAACAGAGCTAAAAGCAGGGGAAAGCACAATAAAAAACCCTGGAAAAAGCTGTTTTGATGGGAAAAAAATGGAAGAGCAGGAATAACACAGAGTTTTAGAGACTGGAGCAGTTCTGATGCATCAGTTGTACAAGAGAGCGAGCCAATCCCTCCTTTTCAAGGGATGCACAGCTGAAATAATTCCTACTTTGGATTACTCCAAGGAAAATGCAAATTTGGGCTTAATTAGTAAAACCTCTGCCTTGTTTCTTCTGCAAACACTTCCAAATCCATTTAAAGAAGAGAAAAGAGAGGTGATGTCATTAATTAGATGCAAAGTGTGATGCAACAGGAAATTCTTCCATTATGTGGGTAATTACATTTAATTTGTCCTTTTCCTGGGAGCCACTAATTAACCCAAGGAGCTTTGCCAAGCAAGGAGCGAAGACTTTGTGCTGGAGCAGAGCAAATTAGGCTTTGATGTGAGGCTGATGAGTGGCAGCTCCTTCAAGGTGAAACATAAAAAGGCTTTCAAACCCTTTAAATGTGAACAGAAGCCTTTGGCTTTCCATGGTAATTAACGCTGGAGTTAAACAGGATTTGGGATTTAAATGAGGCCCTGCATGTTTTCCTGGAAGTTGATCTACACTTCCCGAGCCAAGACAATCATTTTGTTATGGACCTGCTGACTTTGGATTGCTGCTCATTCCCAGCTCAGGGTTTGACACACCTGGGGAGTAAATCCTTTAAATCCATGAGTTTTCAGTCTTTTAGGATCAATTATTCCCTACATTTGAGCAGCACCGATTCCTTGTTTTGTGCTAACGGGATCTGCACAATTGGGATGAGTCTGGTGAATTTACAGGAGTCATCTTAGATCCATCTTCGTCTCCCACCTTTGCATAGCAAAGAGTCAGAGAATTCCAGAACAATTCCATCCCCTTCCACCACCTGCCATGGGCAGGGACACCTCCCACTGTCCCAGGCTGCTCCAAGCCCCATCCAACCTGGCCTTGGACACTTCCAGGGATCATGGGGCAGCCACAGCTTCTCTGAGCCAGTGTTTTACCACTTCCCTGTGTTTATTTGTTATCCCACAAATAAACATTCCAGTGTTCCACGGGCGTGGAGGACGAGACAGCACAGGCAGCTGGGATAAAGCTCCTTTAATCTCCAGGGTGTTGCAATTTCCCTTAGCCCTCACAGTCTTTAATAATATCTGGGATGATAACAACGTCTGGGAGTATTTTTAGCATCCCTTTGTTACTCAGACAGTGTCAGGACTGCACTGCTTTTTCTTTTTCACAGCTTCTCATCCCAAGCTTTGTGCTGAAGGCAAAGCGTGGAATTAATATTGTGCTTATTCCTTGAAACTTCCACCGAGATTCTGCCAGGATCTGTTCCAGCAGTTGTTGTTCTTTCCAATGCATTTATCAGCTGAAAATCCAGTCCTACAAATATTTCTGTGTTCGCTGGGCTGTGCCTTGGGGGTTTGGAGACAGAATCCCAGGACCACTGAGGTTGGAAAAGCCCTTCAAGGTCAAGTCCGAGCTGTGCCCTATACCCACCTTGTCCCCAGCCCAGAGCTCTGAGTGCCACCTCCAGGAATTCCTTGGACACCTCCAGGGATGGGCACTCCAAACCTCCCTGGGCAGCCCCTGCCAAGGCCTGAGCACCCTTTCCATGGAGAAATTCCTGCTGATGTCCAACCTGAGCCTGCCCTGGCCCAGCCTGAGGCTGTTGCCCTCTAAGACCCAGAAGTTGCCCCCCTGACGTCCCTTTTTTCCATCAAAACAACTTTTTCCAGGTTTATTCCATGCTTTTCCCTGCTTTTAGTGCTGTTCGGCCTTTCCTGTTCATTTGAGAAGTTAACTGAAGAAATCATGGAATCGTTGAGGTTGGAAAAGCCCTTTGGGATCATGGAGTCCAACCTCTGCCTGATTCCCACCCTGAGTGCCATATTCAGGAATTCCTTGGACACCTCCAGGGATGGGCACTCCAAACCTCCCTGGGCAGCCCTCTCCAAGGCCTGACCACCTGTTCCAAGGAGAAATTCCTGCTGATGTCCCACCTGAGCCTCCCCTGGCCCAGCCTGAGGCCGTTCCCTCTGAGAGCCAGAAGGTCCCCCCTGAGCCTCCTCTTCCGCAGGCTGAGCTCCCTCAGCTGCTCCTGGTGCTCCAGAGCCTTCCCTGGACCTTCTCCAGACCCTCCATGTCCTTCTGGAAGTCAGGAGCCCAGAACTGGACATAGGAATTAAGACAAAACCTGCACCAGGTTTTCCAGAATTCCTGCACCTCCAAATCCAGACTTCCCAAAGTAAAATGCCCCCACCACCAGCTCCCCTTTTCCAACACCTTTCCACTCTGCTCTAAGATCAGTGTTTAGTGTTCATCATCAGAGCCTTCCAACATCCTCAGTTATCCTTATTTTTCCCACAAATGACCATTGGAAGTGGCTTTTGGGAGATGAAGCCCCAATTTCAATCCCTTATTTTGTGTTTTTCAGAAGGAAAAGTTTCTCTGCAGTTTCAGTGACTCCCAACCCTCACTTTGGAATCAATTTATGGATATTTTTCTTATTGCCTCACAGCAACTGAAGTTGGGGTTTTTAAATAAGGATTTCCTCACAGGTGAAGATAATTGAAAATGCCTATCCAAGGTCTCCAGAATGAAATAACAACAAAACAAACAAAAAGTGAGAATTGAATTTGTCTCAGGATGTTGGAAAATTGGGATTATCTCCCTGCCATGTGACTTTTGTCCCATCTTGTGTTGTTTTTGCTTAGAACAAACACATTGCCCTTTTAATTAACATTTTGTCCTGATCTTTTATTGACTGTACAAGAATTTAACTAAAAAATCCATTTATATCCCTTGCAAAGCTGTTGCCTCTGCTTTCAGTAATTAAAATATCTTCCCAAAACCTGAATTATTTCCTAATTTGGGTCTTATTTTCACTTTCCCACATTCATTTTCATCGATGCACCCACCGCTTCCTCACAGCTTTTTCAGGAGGGATTGAGCAGTAGATTCCTTTTTTTCAAAGTTTTAATTTGCCTAATTGGTTTCATGGCTTTATTTGAAAACAGAACAAGTCACCCAACCCCAGCATCACCACCTGTCTGACACCTGGGGGAGAAGAAAGACCCCCAGAAAAATGGAAATCAGCTCTTTTCCACCTCAGAAATTCCTATGGATGCCATCTCACTAGCTTTACACTGGATTTAGTCAGCCAAAAAAGAAATTCCAGAGAGGTCTTGGCATTCCCAGGGCAGTGCTGGAGCTCAGCTCTGTTACTTACCTGGAATAACTGAGAAGAAACAACATCCACCTCCCAAATCCCAAAAATCCAGTTCTCTTGGAGCCACCTCGTGGCTTCATAGAGCTCCAGCCCCACCTCCTGTGGGGTTTGGCCAACAGCTGATGTGGGGTGGTTTTAACGAGGGGCTGATTTTAATGAGGGCATGGTTTTAATGAGGTTGTTAATTAACTCTTTGTGAATCACAGTTTTTTCTTTCATTTTCTGACTCAATATATTGCAAATAAATTTTGAACCCAGCTTAAGATCGACCTTGAAGAGTCAATTCATCAGCCTCGAGTATCTCTTGAATCAGCAGAGAGAAAATGTTTGAAGGGCTCTTCTTCTTCCACGCTTCCCTTGGGATGAGAAGAATTTTGGGATGGGATTTCTCATTCTATTGATCCCATGGAAATCTGCATGACAAGGTAAGACAGATTCATCTATATAAAATAAAATAAATATATTTTAATGTAGGTATCTGGTTTTGATCCCGTAAATCCCACATTTTGTGCTTGAGAGTGAAAACAAAAACTTTAGGAAATTGTCCTTGAGGGAACGCATTTCAATCCACGATCAGGTGAACTCTAAAGGTGAAAACCTCTGAAAATTGACCATGAAGAAACTTGAAATTTCCTATAATTAACAATAATTTTTGGCAGATCTCACCTGTGTACACCACTTAAACAGAATAAATTAGTCCTGGATTCTTTCCAGGATCAGATCATACGGGGAAAAAAAGCTTATAGATGTCAAAATGAATAAAATAGACAGTAAAACATCACTTAAATATCAAATTGTGAGGGCATCTTGAAGGAAAGAATGAGCACCTTCACTTCATGCAGCCTGGACATCACACCTGGGAATCACTCAAACTTCCTGGGAGAGACAGAGAGGAGAATTCCAGCCCCTCTGTTCCAGCAAAGAGAGAGGAATGGGATGAAAGGATAAAATATTCCAAATGCCGTGGATAATTGAGTTAATAAGCTCATTTACTCAAGTTCCAGAAGCCTCAAAATAGCATTTTCAAGTGGTTTTAATTTTTTCTTCACCAGTTTTACGTAGGCTCCTTCTTGGAGCCTGAAATACCTGCTCGAGTCAGAGTGTTCAAGGGAAAAAGGGAGGGAATTTAAGGGGGAATTTTGGCTCCATCCTGCCAGGAATAGAACAACAGCTGGTGAAGATCCACATGGAACAGAGGGATAAAGGAATTCACTACACCCAGAGTGAAATTCTCCTACCAGTGACGTGAAAGTTTCCCAAATTTTATTTCACTTTTATCTACACTCCTAAAATCCCCCCTTGCACCTGCAGTAGCTGTGCCTGGATGTGACACTTCCATATGCAGATATTCCTTAAGGATGCACTTCCCAGGCTTCTCCTCACCTGTGGGCCTTAAAGTCCCACTCTTGTTAATGACAATATAAAGGCTAAATTGAATGTATTTTACACTTTCTCCTGGTGTGGGATTGTCTTCAGGTCTCTGAGGAAAATCCCTCTTGTTTTATTTAAAATTTTCTGCTGAATTAATGGGAGAAATCTCCGCTCTGAAGGCCTACAAGGCCTTCAGCCCTGGAGTAGGTCCCATGTCCCTGTTTCATTCCTGAGGGTTTAACCCACTGGAAAAAGGGAATTCTGGTCCAAACTTGAGGCCTCTGTGGCATTCCAGAGTGGCTGGGACCTTCAGCTCGTCTCCTCCATGCTGGCACCCCTCAGGTTTGCACCATCCCAGGATTCCTCTTCCCACCTCTCCAGCCAAGCCCAAGGAATGATGTTCAGTTCGGACCCAGCTGGTGAAGCCCTTTGGATCCTCCTTCACTTCAGGAAAATGAGAATCATTCCAAGAGAGAACTTGAGGGTGACGAGGCACTGGCAGAGCAGCTGTGGCTGCCCCTGGATCCCTGGCAGTGTCCAAGGACAGGTTGGACTGGGGCTTGGAGCAGCCTGGGATAGTGGAAGGTGTCCCTGCCCATGGCAGGGGGTGGCACTGGATGGGATTTAAGTCCCTTCCGACCCAAACCATTCCATGATTTTTTGATTTGATGATTCAAATTTTTCAGGGATGGATCTTTTCTCCTCACCAGCTATCAGGGATGAAGGGGAAGAAGTCTCCTACCACAAAATGAATGATGCCAAAAATCCCACAAATAATCCATTACTCCCAGAAATGACAAACGGAGTTGCATTCTTAAATCCAGGAGGTGCCTCCCTCTATCCCAGGTTGCTCAGGACCCCATCCAACCTGCCCTTGGACACTTCTAAGGATGGGGAATGTACCCAGCCTCAAGAAAAAGATGGCTTTCACACCTTTCCTGAGCCTCTCAGCCAGGACTATGCAATGCAGGGATTTACAGCCTGGAAAAACTCACATCACCTTCCAAAACACAGATGAAAGCCTGACATTTCCTCAAACCCCAGGATTTTGCACAGATCCCAGGAATTTACCCTTTGGATAGGCGAGCCACATGCTGATGAGTCAATCTGGAGGGTTGGATGCCTTTGGAGAAGGACAAAGCCCGGCTCCCATTGTCCCGGGAATGTTCCTGGAGAGGAAATGTCAGCCAGTGGCATCTGGGGCTGCGTGGGGACAGACGGGCCCGAGCATCTGCGTGAGAAGAGGAGGCCAGGAAGAGCCAGAGCCTGGGAGATTATGGGATGGGATCCATCCTTTCCTTGTCGCTGGGGGACTCTGGAATGAAGCAGCTCAATCCTAGAAATGCTCTGCTCTTGCCACAGGCAAAATGAGTCATTATTTAGCATTCCAGGCTGAGCAGGAATGTGGGAATTACAGGGAATTGTTTCCTTGAGTGATTCTTTGAAGGTCATGGTTTAGCCATGGTTGTGGCAGTTTCCTCCTGGAAAACATTCCAAGGAAAATGTTCCATTTTACCATGTTCCGAGGGAAAAGAGAGAGTTAAAATCACACTTTGAGTTTTCTTTTAGCTGCTTTCTCTTTTTCCAAGGTTTTTCACACTCTCCGTGTCTGGAACCCCACAGCAGCGTTTTGTAAATATTTTTAAATATTTATCCCTTTTTTTCTGCAGTGATTTCCCAAATTTTCCTCTCAGTGTCTTGCCCAGCAGTGATCCCAAACCCCTCATCCCTAAAATAGCACAGCAAGGCAACACTTTGGGAGCAGTTGGAACTGAGATGCTGAAAACATGGAATTCTCCCGGAATAACCAATTCTGACACGGAAAACAAAATAACAGTGATCCATATTCCCGAAGGGATCAACGTGAGCAGTCTGAGGTGCTGGAAAACTGGGATGATTGTAGAAATGGCAGGGAATTCTAAAGCTCTGTTTGGATTCATGTAGTTAAGAGCCAAGAGGATTTTTTTTTTCCGGACTTTCGGTCTGAGATTTTCTTTGCTTTCCACATATTGTAAGCAGAGATAAGAATTCATGGAATCAGGGAATGGTTTGGGTTGGAAGGAGCCTTGAAGCCCATCCACTGCCACCCCTACCAGGGGCAGGGACACCTTCCACTATCCCAGGCTGCTCCAAGCCCCAAAGCCCAACCCGGCCTTGGACACTTCCAGGGATCCAGGGGCAGCCACAGCTTTTCCAGGCTGAAATGTGGAATGTTTGCATTCCATCAGTTCCTTTCTTTTGCAGACAGGAGAAAAACGTGCTGTGTTTCGAGAAGGACTTTGGACAAGGGCATGGAATGATAGGACAAGGGGGAATGGCCTTAAGCTGAAAAGGGCAGAGTTAGATGGAATATTGGGAAGGAATTCCTGGCTGGGAGGGTGGGGAGGCCCTGGCACCGATTCCCAGAGAAGCGGGGGCTGCCCCTGGANNAAGCTGTGGCTGCCCCTGGATCCCTGGAAGTGTCCAAGGCCAGGCTGGAGCAGCCTGGGATAGTCGGAGTTCTCCCTGCCCATGGAATAGCTCCATTTTTAAGGTCCCTTCCAGCCCAACCTATTCCAGAATTCCATGATTGACTTCCTGGCTTCCACACATTTCTTTCCCAAAGCTGACCATGCAGGGGAGTTTTGTATTCATGGAACATCCTGGATCAATTCTGCCTGGAGTTCATCAGGAGTTTTTAAGGAGTCACATCTCGGATCATTATCTCCAAACATCTGTAGCCGCTAAATGGCTCCCTCTGAGTGAGCATTTCCCACTCTGGTGAGATTCTTATCTCGCTGATAACCCAAGATACAGCCCTGGAGTTTTGAATGGAACTGCAACAGAAAAATCAAAGACAAGAACCACCCCCAAAAAAAAAAAAAAAAACCAAACCAAAAATAAAACAGCAACAAAAAAACACCAACAAAAAAGAAAACCCAAAAAACTAACAAAAAACTGAAACAAAACATAAAGGAAAAACCCCAAACAAACAGCCAAACAAACAGAAACAAAAACCAAAAACCAACCGAACAAAAAAGAATTTAAAAAACCCCATAAAACCACCAAAACAAATAAAAACCCCACAGAAAGTAGAAAATATTCTGATTTTCTGACCTAGTGAATAATGCAGCCATTAGCTCTGCCTTATTTTATTGCCTTTTTGAACCCATTGAAATATTCAGTAAAAGATCATTTAAAAAATTTGCCGTGATAGGAAATCCAATAAAACCATTGTGAAATTGGTCCAGGATTAATTAAATCACTGCTTAGAACTTGTGCCGTATTTCTAAATCCATTTTATTGGTTTCATAGCTGTTGGAACACAGAGAAATCCAACAAATATCCACCATGAGGGAACAACATCCATCCTTTGTTCCTCGATTCCTGAGAATTATTGGGACATCCTTTGTTCCTGGATGCCTGGGAATTTATTAGGCTGTATTAAACCATTCCTTGTTTGTTTTCATTTTTCCAACACTCAGCACAATCACTGCTCATTAGCACCCTGTCCTCTTTGTTATTTACTCCTAATTAACAGCATCTGCAATCCTCATTAGTGAGAATTTCATGTTATTGTTACAATTATTAATGGAGATGAGATGTGATATCAGAGATATCAGCTAAATATCAAAATCCAGACAGCTGGAAAGGCTTGAATTCACAGAGTTACTCCTGTTACAACTTGGAATCATCCTGGACGTGGATCTGGAAGTCAGGTGGCACCAAATGCTTTACGGGATTTTAAGGATACATCGATGTAAGTTGGATGGATGAGGCCAGCTCAGATTTCTAGCAAGGTAAATGCAGGAATTATAAATTTATCAGATCTAATTTTTTATCTCCATTTTTAATATTGCTAAAATAAAGTTGGAAGGGGAAATATGTAATTATTTTGATACAGTGTAAGATTAGTTCCTTATTGGTTGGGGTTTTTCACATTGATGAAAAATCACGGAATTATGGAATGGTCTGGGTTGGGAGGAACCTGGCTGAGGCCTGGGATGGGACAGGACTTAGGGTGGTGGGAGGTCAGCAAGGAGTGCAAGGTCAGAACAGCAGATTCCTCACAGGATGATTTATTGAGATCCTAAATTATGATATCCCCAATGATGATATCCCAAATGACCATCCCATTGACTGTAATTTGATATCCCAAATGATGATCCTGTTGATCATAATTTGATATCCCAAATGATGTTATCCCAAATGATGGTCCCATTGATCATAATTTGATATCCCAAATGATGATATCCCGAAGGATGATCCTGTTGATCGTAATTTGATATCCCAAAGGATGATCCTGCCCGTCTGTCCAACCACCTCACATGCTTGTCCAACCAACTCACTGAAAATAAAGAACAACCTGAATTTTCCAAGTGTTTTCAATTCTCCACAGAAATCAGGATATTTGCTATATTTCCTATTTCAGAAACATACCCACTTATCAAACATCCGATCGCACCCATCAGATAATTCCGGTGATTCTTGTTACAAAGCAGAGCTCAGTGTGTGGATATTCTCCATGTGGAATCTTGGGGTTTTTTCAGCCCTGTGCCACCACAGGTCAAAGATATGAAACCTTGACTTTTTGAGGGAGGAGATGTCAAAGAAAATGGACACCAAAGGTTTTCCAAAACCTCTGACCATGATGAGCCCAGAGCTCGGATGCTGCCAGTCATGGAATTATGGAATATCCGGAGTGGGAAGGGACCCACAGGGATCATCCAGCCCAGCTCCTGTCCCTGCACAGACACCCCAACAACCCCACCCTGTCCATCCCTGGCAGCGCTGTCCAAACGCTCCTGGAGCTCTGGCAGCCTCGGGGCCGTGCCCATTCCCTGGGGAGCCTGGGCAGTGCCCAGCACCCTCGGGGGGAAGAGCCTTGCCCTGATCTCCTAATCTCCAAACTGATTTCCTCCCACCTGAGCAGTGTCAGGATTTTCCTGCAGTTCTACCCCTCAGGTTTTCAGATTAGTGAAAAATTTCAAATAAAATTCAAATAAAATTTCAAAATTTCAAATAAATCCCTGTTCCCAGTAACTCCTGAATCCAGGGCTGTTTTCCTCGTAGGAGGAACCTTCTGTCTGTGATAAGAGTTAAAATAAAATCTTTTTGATCCCTTTCCAGTCATCGTAGCATCATTCATGTGGGAATACAATATTCCTGCATGGATACATTGCCCAATTCCAAAAGCAAAAGGCCAAGATTCCCTAACCGAAATAGATCCACCACAGGGCGCAGTTTTCCTTGGGATCAAGAGGCCAGAATGAAACAAAAGAATCCGAAGGAGTCAAAGTCTCTTGTCTTAATTGTGGAATTTTTGGGAGGGGGAGCAGCCTTCCCTGGATGTCTGGAATGTGCTAAACACAGCTGGGCACTTGCCTCCAGTTGCTATTAATAAACAGGATAATAAATAATAATAAATTTTAGGGTGAAGGGTTTTTAATAAAATAAAGAGAAATAACGGAGAGAAATTGCCCCTGATTCCCGCCCCCATCCTGGTTTAGGCAAGTGGGGATTGAGGACACCAATGACACCCATCCTATTGGACAGGATATTGGGAAGGAATTCCTGGCTGGGAGGGTGGGGAGGGACTGAGATGGAATTCCCAGAGAAGCTGTGGCTGCCCCTGGATCCCTGGAAGTGTCCAAGGCCAGGTTGGATGGGGCTTGGAGCAGCCTGGGACAGTGGAAGGTATCCCTGCTGATGGAAGGTCTGGAATGGGATGGGATTTAAGGTCCTTTTCCAACCCAAACCATTCCAGAATTCTGTAATTAGGACACCTGTCAACCTGTGATCCTTCAATCCAGAGGGATGGTGGCCATGGACATGTTTGGACCTCATAACCTTGGGAGTTTGTAAATAATTTCCAAACCTGTTGTGAATAATTGTTAATAATTGTTATAATTGTTAATAATTGTTAATAATAATAAATTGTTAATAATTTTTCATCTGCTTTGAGCTGGGGTTTGAATTTTTCTTTCTCCATCATTCACTGATGCTGCAGCTTGACAGACAGACAGGCTCCTTCCTTTCTCCAAGCTGGAATATAATAGGAAAGGCTAATTTTTGGGTTTCCCAGAGCTCAATTTAAAGCAGAACCAACACAATGGCAGCAGAGCTGTTCCAATCCCATCCCATCACTCCATAATGGGATTTCTGAGAAGGACAAAGAGGATTTTTGGCCTTGGAATGCTTCACTTTTAATGTCCTGCTGCTCCCGGATCCAAAGAAACTCACAGATATCTGAGTGTGGCATTGTTACCTGGGATTTGTGTGAGAGTCCTGTAAACACAGCTCCGTAGGAATTCAGGAAATTAATGAATGGGAAAGCCATTCTTCATTAGAGACCTCTGAATGAAAAACATCTCCTCATTATCTCCCTAACAAAGCTCAATCAATGAGAGGCTTTTCAATCCCAGCATTAATGGGAAATCCAATATTTTCCCGAGTGCTACTCAGGGCGAGCACTTGGCAGCAGCACCCCCAGAACTCAGCTGTAAAATGGAAACAAAGGAGATGATGAAAAAGGGGATGGGTGGGAATTTTCCTGAGAGGACTGAGATTTTAAGCCATGTTTGTACCCAGATCAGAGAATCCTGGAATGGTTTGGGTTGGAAGGAGCTTAAATCCCATCCCATTCCGCTCCCTGCCATGGCAGGGACACCTCCCACTGTCCCAGGGTGCTCCCAGCCCCAATGTCCAGCCTGGCCTTGGACACTGCCAGGGATCCAGAGGCAGCCACAGCTTCTCTATTCCCTATTCCAGGGCCTCCCCACCCTCCCAGCCAGCAATTCCCAATATCCCATCCAACCTAAATTTCCCCTCCAGCAATTTGAAGCCATTCCCTGTGTCCTGTCCCTCCATCCCTTGTCCCCAGTCCCTCTCCAGCTCTCCTGGAGCCCCTTTAGGCCCTGCAAGGGGCTCTGAGCTCTCCTTGGATCCTTCTCCTCTCCAGGTGAACATTCCCAGCTCTCCCATCCTGGCTTTGGAGCAGAGGGGCTTGGAGTAGCTTTGTGGATTCCTCTGAACTCCTCCCAGCAGCTCCATGTCCTCCTGATGCTGGACCCCAGAGGTGGATGGAGCTCTGCAGGTGGGATCTCACCTGAGCAGGGCAGAGCTGAGCCTACTTCCTAAAGATCCCTTGGCTCCTTAGGAATCTGGGCTGCTCCAGTGGCAGCAAAACTCCCTCTTGGACTGCAGAATTCCCCTGGCTGCTGTTGGAACCAGGAATTCCGGAACCAGTTTGTGCAGAGCAACCGGGGAGGTTCTTCCTCCACCTGTACAAACTGAAGGCCAGCCTAGTATCCCAGGAAAATCCCAGATAAACCTGGATAAAGAGAACTCCAAAGGATTCACAGCCGGGCTGGGAAGTTTCCTCTGGGCCCAGCAATATTTTGAATTCATCGAGAGCGTTTTCATTTGCTCCTGATGAAGAACCTCCGAAGGCAGAGCCAGGAAGGGTCAAGAGGCAATTAAGAAAGGAAGATCCCGCTTTTCACTGCTGGGAGAAACAGTTAATTAATGGAACAAGTGGGAGAGGGAGAGAGGGAAGAACTGAACCACAATTTGGAAAATGTAAGGAGCTTTCTATCAAATGAATTGATTACCAGCCTAATCATAAACAGGACTCTTGGATTAGCGGTTAATTTGTGGAATCAATTAATAGCATTTTTTTTTCCAATCACATTTCCCAGGGAATTCAGTGCAGCAGGTTTTTGGAGATAACAGATGCTGGATTAGGGGCTGTGGAATGATTCCCTGTCAATTCAACAGCTCTGCTTCCAGGACTTTTATTTTTAGGGATTTTCTTCGTGCATGTGACTGGGTGTTGGCTGAGTTATTTTAATTCTTTTCTTGTTGCCTGGGCACTTTCTCCAGTTTTTTACTTTAAAGAACAAATTATTCTCCCAAGAACTTTTCAGTGCTCCCTGCTCTGTTGGAGGGTTCATGGAATAATCTCCTCTCTGGGGGCTGAGCAGGAATTTTCCTGCCAAAACAATAACTCAAAGAAAACTTTGTGGGAATTTGCTCTCCTCGAGCTTTAAGGCAGTTGGGACTGGAATGCTACAGAAGGAAAACATTGGGAATCTGAGGTTCCACCCCTTTCCTGCTCGCTGGGATGGATTTTGTTGGAACATAAAAATCCAGAGTAGTTCAGAACAACAAATTGCCACCTATTAATTATCAGATGTGTAATTAAATGAATCCTGAACCATATTTTGGCAAGAATTCCGTGCCAGTGGGACAAATTTGGAACAAACCAGTCTGGAATTATCTCAGGCCAGGACAATTCTTGAGGCCATGGATTGATCCATCAGTTCAGTACCTGAGGTGGTTCCTGAAGTCTTAAAGCCCAGATTTTGGGCTCCAGGTCATGGAAAAGCTCCTAAAATGTTTCTCCATGGACTGTGAGCTTGGATCACACCTAACCCTTCATGTCTTCTGATTCCTGTTGTTAAAACATGGATTTAGCAAAAAACTTGGCATTAAAACCACAGGAAGATGGATGAGTTCAGGAGTCCTGTGCTCCATGAGGTGCTCCGTGGAGCCAGAGCTGGATTTAGCAGGAAAACAGCCAAATTCCCAGCTTTTTGGGTACCTGTGGTCAGGGGCAACCTAAAAAAACCAGGAACAGCTCCCTGAGCCCATGGGTTTTCCATCCCTGTTCCCAAATGATGATAGGAGCAAACCCATCCCACCCCTCTCTTTGGGGTCAGACCCTCAAGATTGGGTTTTCTGTAGGAAATCATCAATAAATTGTGAAAATGCTGCTAATTGGAGTCCTGAGAAATCCCCATTCCTGGCTGTCCTGCATAATATTCCACTGGATATCCCCGTGAAACACCTGAGGGATCAGGCTTTGGGAAGACCATCCTGACCCCAGCAACCGGGATTTTCAAAATTAAAACCATTTTCTTTCCATGATTTCCACGGAGCCAAGTCTCTAGTGTTCAGTTCCAACAGGAATTGCGATTTTGGATGTCACAGAGAGGCACCAAAGAAGTTTTTCCCTGATTAAAGTGATAGAAACACTTTTCCTTCTGTTATCCATCATTTATTAGAGGATCTGGTCTCTAAGTCCATTATTCCTTGGTAGAATTCCAAATTGTGGCAAATTGAATAGAATCTGAAGCATTTAAAAACATTCTAAACCCAAAACTGCATCATTTAGTCAAAAACCAGGAGGGCATCAGACAGTGATGGATCCGAGTGAAATCCCACATGGAATCTTCTGCTTAATGAATTCCCCAACAAGCCATTCCTTAAAATATGATGAGAAAAAGACAGGAACAAGATGTTTTAGGAAGCCCCAGACTAAACCAAGACTAAAAATGGCTTTTTTCGGCAAATTCTGTCTCACAACTCTCATTTTATACTTTCTTGCTTTTTCCTTCTGTGATGCAGCAGGAATTTTACTCCTCAAGCTGTTCCATCTCAGAATCCTTTTTTTTTCCTGGTTCTAAACGCATCCCTTCTGGAGCATCCAGTTTATAGAATCCCATCACATAATATTTGGGAAAGCTGATAGTTTATCCATATAAATATTTTGAGCAAATGTCTCTGCATCCTTTCCCATCTGCCAATTCCCATTCCCAACTTTTTCACCTCAGGAATGCCCTAAAAATCCTTTTAAAAACACTAATTAAAATTGATTTTCCTGCCAAATTTTTTAAACAGTAGAAATTTATGAATTATGAATAGGTTTTGTTCTCCCCACAGCAGGATGTGGGACCTGTAATAAAAGCAGCACATGGAATAAAAAAAACAACAGGAAAACAGTGGAGGACGCTGGAAATTAGGGAATGGAAGGTGTTGGATGAGCAGGAGCTCTGACACATATAAATCTGCTTGAAAATTTGGGATTTATTGTTGTACATGGTGAATTTATGGGTGAAAAATCCTAAACGTGACACATTTGGGTCTGGAAATTGCTGTGAGGAAGTGCATGAGGAATAAAGAGAGGGAATTATTTGGAATTAAGCTTATGGGAATATTCCCACATGGAAACACAGAGAAGCTGTGGCTGCCCCTGGATCCCTGGAAGTGTCCAAGGCCGGGTTGGACGGGGCTTGGAGCAGCCTGGGACAGTGGGAGCTGTCCCTTTGCCCAGCTGATTCCCAACATTCCATGCTAAATTCCCGGTGAATTCCTCCCTGCTCCTCCCAAAGGGGCTTTTATTTGGGACAGAAATAAAAAATCCCCCAACATTTGATGTTTATTTTCCATTGGAGTGCCTGGAATTGGTTTTGCTTTTAAATCCCACTTAATCCCAATTTAAAAATTAATTTTTTTAATTGTTGGCTCAGTGAGGTCCCCGGGAGAGTTTGGTGACATCAAATTATGAACTGACAGCTCAAAAATAACATTTCCCACTTCTTGTTTCAGAGCAGCTCCCTCCCTCCCAACATTAATTCTGCATTTTGCCCCGAGCCGAATTAATTCCCAACTCAAATATTCCTCAGAATTCTGTCAGCAGCTGTTTAAATCCACAGCTTTTAGAGCTCCATGTTTGTTTCTCCACGCTGAAAAAGTTGTTATTAAATATGAGATGAAATATTTATGCAGCACGACTTGAAAGCAAAGAATATTTGATCACAAGAGGTTGCTTTAATTGAAATAATCTCGGCGTGTGGCTGGGGTTTAATTTAAACCCTGCCTTGTTAAAACTGAAACGAAGAACACACAATGACATCTGTGGTGCTTTTCAAATTCAAGTAATTATAATATTATTAATTTTTTATTACCCGGGAAATCAAATAAACCATTTCCATATTTTATTTATTTCAAATAAACAATTTATTTCAAATAAACCACTTCCATGTTGCCAGCTGTAGGATTTAATTGTGGAATTTTGTGAGGTGAATAATAAATAAAATACATAGATGCAAATGCGGGTTGTACACAGCATTAAAGTCAAGATTTTGGGAGCCACCTGTCTATAAATAAAACCAGGCAAAAAGCATGGTGAGAAATCCCTTCCACCCGTCTCTGCTGCAAAATTATAATTTAAAAATTAAAAATTATTTTTAAANTAAATAATTTTAAAATATTTTAAAATATTTTAATAATTTGAAAATAATTTGTAAATAATTTAAGGAATCCGTGACCTCACAGCAAAAGCATCTTCTTAAAAAAGATGCTTAAGGTGGGATTCCCTTCTCAGAAATGGGGATGTTGATATCCTCAGCTAATTATTGGGAATTCCTGCACAATTTCCAGGGAAAACCGGGAATTTTTGGAGGAGTTTCTTCATCTAAATTTCCCCTGGGGCATCTCCTTCATTCCTGTGAGGTGAGATGTGCCGAGGCAGGCAGAAATTCCTTCTCCTTCCCGGGATCCTCTGCTTAAATTCCATGTTTTAGCAGGCTTATCCCAGCTCCTGAGTGATAAATCCCACCATCACGGTTTGGGAAGTTTGGGAATGAATCCCTGGGGATGCAGGGATAAGACAAAAGAAGGCAACGTTTTCAGGAATAAAATGAACACAAGGATGAGAACTTCTGTCAGGACGAGTTGGGTGGCAATGAGCAGAGGGATAACGTTGTTCCAACCATTGTCCCAACCCCCCAGATCCCCGGGATCAGAATTGCTGGTCTGGATTCCAGCGCGGAGCACAAGGAATGCCCAGTGATAGGTGAGGACTTGGAAGCAGCAATCAGGGTTTTATCTGCGCATCCCAAGGGCTGGGAATTCCTGTGGAATTCAAAAGGTGTCTGTTAGGGTTTTCAGGCTTTTCAGCTCATTCTGGAAACAGCTGGGGGAGGTTTTGGAGTCAGAAATTGGAATAATGTGCTCAATTCTGTTTGGATCGAAGGGAGGGTGGTTGATTTTGAGCCCTGACAGACTTGGGGCTTCCAAAAGTCTCCAAAATCCCAAATCATATTTCCAAGCTCAGTATTTAAGGGAAATCTCCAAAAGAAATCTCCAAAAGGAAAGGAGAACCCAGTGTTGTCTGACTGTGTGGATTTGTCCTGTATCACAAAATGGGATGAAAGAGTTCTGACAAAATAAGGGGGAATGATAAAAAAGAGGGAATATTTAGATGGGATATTGTGAAGGAATTCTTGACTGGCAGGGCTGGAATGGATTTCCCAGAGAAGCTGTGGCTGCCCCTGGATCCCTGGAAGTGTCCAAGGCCAGGCTGGAGTGACATGGGATAGTGGAAGGTGTCCAGGGCTTGGAATAAGATGGTTTTGAAGCCACCTTCCAACCCAAACCATTCCTGGATTCTCTGATTCCCTGATTCCAATCCTCCCCTGTCATTCCAGAAGGGATTAGACATCACCCCTCTCTGCCCGATACTCCCCACCCTGTGGTCCAAGACTTCCACCATCTCTTCCACCACTTCCTGGCCCTCCACACTAAAAACATTTTCCCAATCCCAGTCCAAAACTTCCTCTCGATGAAAAAACCCTGATTATCCTCGTTAGAACCTTCTTGGGAAGAGAGACATGATTATTCCTTTCTTTTTTCCAGCTGTTTTATGTTAATCCATTGGAAACTTCCCTCTGAACTCACCGACCCCCATCCATCCAGCTTGATGATCCTCGAGGTGCCTTCCAGACTTAATGATTCCATGATTCTCTTCTATGATCCTTTCCCGTTCTTCCCAGGGATGAATTCCTTAATGACTCTTTTATGGCCTCCTCGTGGCTTCATTAATTTGAGGAATTGGAGCTGGGAGCTGAAACCTTCCCTGGATCCAGAGCAGGCTACTGGAAATCGAGTTTGCTCCTCCAGACTTGCTTGGGGTTAAATTATTCCAATAATTTCAAGATAAATCGGCTTCTGGAGATAACCACACCACCTATGGATTAAAAATAGTGGGAATAAAGATTTGGGAGCAGTTCAGAGCTCTCTTTAACAAAACCAAGCTGGGTTTTTTAATGATCCAGTATTTAAAACCTCTCAGGAGCCCATCCCATGGGGTTTGCTCCGTTCCCTCTTCCCAAAGCTGGGTTCAATTCCCGAATTCCTGAAGCATCTGTGAATCAAATCCCACTGAAAAAACAGATTTAAGGGTGGTTTAACCAGAAAATGGGGGAGCAGGGGCTTGGCTGACTCTGACAGAGATATCCCAATATTGTGTCTGCTAGATCCCGAGCCTAAGGAGCTCCGGGAATGGGATGGGAGTGGCACCACTGGGCCCTCACCAGAGCCTGATGAGGCTCCACACATCAAGAAATTGACTTTGATCAGAGTGGGGCAACAACTCCCAGGAAGGAAAATTTGGCAATTCCCAGCTCTGTTTGCTCCCAGGCGAATCCCTCCCCACCTCTGAGGGCATTTCATTCGATTTTCCAACTGGGAATGAAAGGGAGGGATGTCTAAATTATTTGTGACTAAATAAGGGCATTGGCTAGACAAAAATAATCCAACATCAAAAAGGAAGCAAAACAAGAAAAAAAAATCCCTCTATATTAAAAAAAAAAAAAAAAAAAAGCGAAGAGGGAGAATTTTTCTTTTGATCTTTTTTTATTCAAATAACCCACATGAGGGGCAGAACTATTTTCTTAGAAATTATTTTTATTCACATTCTTGTGAGCTTTTTTAAGGAAATATCCAAGATTAAATGTGTCCTGTCCAGCTGCCAACCCTCAGAATCAATTTACAGCTCAGGGAAGCAGAGGAAGATGTTTGGTTTTGTTTACAAGCATTAATTAAAAATCAGTGATTTGGACTCATTTTCCAAAGTGGAATGTGCTGCCTCCCAAAGATTCAGGGAACCAGTGTGGGAGGTGCGAATTGTAAATATTTAGGAGTTTCCAAAGGTGTTCTGGTCACTAATTGGAAGGAAAACATAAAAATTGCACTTCTCAGAAACCTCATTGAATGGGTTTTTTTCCTTTAGAAGATTTTCCAATATTCTTCAGGAAATATGGAACTTCAATCTTGATGGGAATGAAACTTATCCATAAAAACAGCTCCTGTTTGAAGGTTTTCCCAGGAGTTCAGTTGGGAGCTGCTGGTCCTGTTGCTCCAACCACTGACTCCTGTCCCAACAAGCAGCTGCAACAGGAAATAATGGAATTACTTAGGCTGGAAAATCCTCCAAAATCAAGTCCAACCATTCCCCAGCAGTGCCAAGGCCACCACTGCCCCATGTCCTCAAATTCCACATCCACATGGATTTTAAATCCCTTCAGGATGGAGACTCCACCACTGCCTTGGGCAGCTGTGCCAGGGTTGGAAAACCCTTTCCATGATAAAAAATTCCAAATATCTGAACTTTCTGTGGTCCATTTCCTCAGGAACCTCCCACCTGAAGGACAAAGCAGAGGCGAACTCCAGCTCATTGCTCCATGATTTTGCTTTCATGAAATTAATCAGCCTTGGATCTGTTGCAGCTCCGAAGCAAAATCCTCCTGTTTTCTCATGTTCCATTAGATTGTTGCAATAAATTCCTTGGAAAACTGGGAAATGAAGTGGGAACAGGGATCTCAGATCCACAACTTCCTCAAATGCTCCAGGGGAGGAAGCCACACTGCCTCCCAGTTCCCCTGGGAAACACATCCCAGACTTCTTTAATTCTACTGGAAAGCAGAAATAAGAGGAATTTTGGGCTTTGCTTGAACACGGAATCATGGAATGGTTTTGGTTGGACAGGACCTTAAGGATCATCCAGTTCCACTCCCTGCCATGTGCAGGGACACCTACCACTATGCCAGGTTGCTCCAAGCCCTGTCCATAAACAGGAATTTCCAAATATAACCCCACTAAGTTTCCATTCAGCATTCCATGCTTAAATCAGCTTTCATGAACCTCTCTCTTCAGCTGGGATATAAAAGAATTCCGAGCTCCTTCTCCGGGCTTAAAAAACACGGATCGGAGATGGGAGATATGAGCACAGCCCATTAGTGTGGATTTGGCATCGTTATCTCCCTGCTTTTGAAATATTTAGGCTTTGTTTTCTCCTCCATTTGCTGTAGGACATTGGATCATCCATTCCACGTTAACCTTTCCGCAGCAAAATTCCTGAAGCACGGGAAGCTTTAATCTCCTGGAAAAATTACATTATATCGATAACTAAGCTGCTTTTCATAAGTTACATTAAATCAAGGCTTTTGCTGATAACATTAATGATTGTGCAGAGCCTGGATTAGGTGGGAATTAGAGCAAATCCTGCTATTCCTATTGTCAAATGGGAAAATTGACTTGCCTTCCTCAAGGGCTCCTTAAAAACCGAAGGGAAACCATTCCAGAATTTGTAAACTCCACCTCTGGAAAGAAACTCAACTTCTTTGCCCTCCAGCCGGAGCACAAGGGGAGGCAGGGAAGGATCCTCACCTCTCCAATGGCCAGAACAAGGAGAGGGACAGCATTCCAAGGATTTTAGCAGATCCTTCCATTTGTCCCGGGAACACACAGGTTTCATTTTCACCGGGCTGGGGCTCCTTCTGTGGCTCATGTTTATGCAGGGTCATGGAGAGGTCTGGGAAGAGCAGAGGGATTCAAGGAACTCTTTGAGGACCACAAAACGTCCCTTGAAGTCCCCAGGGGTGAACCATCAGTCATTTCCTCCTACTGCTTTTCAAAAGGGCTTCAGTTTCCTCTCACTGGTGTCACTGGGAAGCTGCTCCAGAGTCTCCCTGCTCCTGGTATCCAAAACTTCTTTGGAATCGGAGTTTATTCCTGTTTAGGCCATCAGGAAGTTGTGTGACACCGAAGAGTTTTCCAACCGCTGAGCCCTTTGGAAGGAAACCAGGATCGCTCCTTACCCACCACCTCTGCTGGGATATCTCTGTCCATGCTGATCTTCCCATGTCTGATCCCATCTGGATTTGGATGCTGTCTGTGCTCCTCAAAGTCACTTCTCTGTGGGAAAAGAATCCCGGTTTTTCAGGAGCCAACCACTCCCAGGAGATTCTTTATCAGGTGATTCTTTAAATCATCCTTGGAATGCTCTTCCAACCTTGCTCACTGTGTTCACCTCCCAAAATCTTCCATCCTGTCCCCTCCCAGGCCTCAGACAGATCCTTTCCAACCCAACCCATCCCATGATTCCATGGCTTTTCATTAATGTGGAAAAACCCATGGAGATCACAGTCCTGGCTTTACTCATTCTGTGGGAAAGCTCTCCCTCCACAAAAAGCCAAATTTCCGGAGCATCCACGGGTTATCCAATACAAAAAGAGCACAAGAATTTGCTTTTTAAAAGGTGGGAGACCTCAACCTTGATGATCCTCGAGGTGTTTTCCAGACTTAATGATTCCATGTTTCTCTTCTACAATCCTTTTCCATTCTTCCCAGGGATGAATTCCTGTCAAGAAGCACCTGGAGCATCTTTTTTCCAACATCAGTCATTTTTTGGGATATTTCCATTATTCGGGAAACAACTCCTCGATGGTTTCCTTCTTCTCCTGTAGCTCCACTGCAATATTGGCGTTGGGAAAGGCAAAAATAACCAGTGCTAAACTCTCCGTGGGTCACCAGGGGAGCTGGGACAGAGAAAATCACAGTTAACTCTTTTTTAGGAATTTTGGGACCTCTCCTGGTGATGTCCCAGGCTAATCCCTGGACCGGGATTAGCATTTCATAATTTGCATTGACTGGAGTTTAAGTCTAATGTCATCTCACTCGTTTCCTGATATCCAACCTACAGCTCCCTCAGATTCCCTCAGGCCCTGCTTTCCCGTTTTTTTTCCTGACTCCCCATTTTTGGAGATTCACCTTTAAAACTTTTAACTTCCCATCCTGAACATCCACTTGAACTTCTGCAAGGAAGTGAATCAGAAAGGAGATTTTCTTCCCTCCTTGTGGAAAACGTCCTGCTCAGAAATTCAAATGAAGGAATATTTATTCATCCCCGGTACTCAGGCATGGAAATCTCTGTACTTGGAGAACAAACACAAAGATTCCTTTTATTTTAATCTCTCTCCTGCAAATTAACAGAGCCCTATCGTTTTCCAAATTCAAAACTTCAAGGATTAAACCCAACAGGCAAACACGGCTTGGGAATCATTTTGTGGCCCGAATGTGACAATTACAAAGTGGAGATGAAAGAGGCAATTCCAACAGAAATTTCTGTTCCTTCCCAGGACTAAAGAAGATAAGCCTTAACTACACATGCATGCAAAAACGGAATTTGATTTATTTTTCCAATAGGAAAAACTCCAGGATATTGCTCTCGGTCTCAGAGCAGTGTGACTGGAGGATAAATAAAACCCCGGGGGTTCTCTTGCTGACGAGGGCTGTAATTATTGATTAATTATTGATTAATCCTGATTTTGGGAGGCTTGGGAACAAGGCCAGCTCCAAAAGGATCACGGACAAAATGCCTTTCTGCCGGCATGGAATTCCAACCTCCCCTCTCCAGAACTAAGGGAGGTTTTCAGCGTTGCCGGGGGATAAATGTCATCTCTGGCAGGGAGGAGATGGAATTAATGCCTCCAAGTTTTGGGAGAGAATTTTAATGAGGATTAAACCAGAGAGTTAAAATAAAAAGGAAAAAAACGGAAAAAAATTAAGTAGATTTTCCAACCTGAACAGAGAGAGAGGTGCTCGTGGTTTTTTAGAGGAAAATGGGTTTCTTGTTAAAATTGTTGCTATTTTAAATACATATTTTTAATATTATTTCAAATATTCCAAGCTCACTTTCCTCTGTTGGTTTCCCTGAGACAAAGATCTGCTGGATTTTAATAATCCCCCGGGATGAGGTCTGCTCTTCCTGGAGGAAGTGCACAGACCAATGGTTGTCATTTTCCAGGTTTTTGGACACTCCAAGCCAGCATCAGCTCCTGCAGCACCTGGAGCAGAAGGGAATTTGCTTTTCAATCCCAGCCCTTGGACCATGTGGACTAAAGAAATTTTCCTGGGAGGAAATCCATGGGGGTGCATCCAAATTCCATGAGGATCAGCCATGTTTTTGTTGGAGTAACCAGAGCTGGCCCAAGGCAGGGCTGGAGAACTAGAGGAAAATCCAGCAAATCCTAAGGAAATTATCCAAATCCTTCACATTTCCAAAGTATTTTAATTAATGGAGCAACTGTTTTATGGGAAAAAGGATAATTCTTGTTCTTTCTGTTCTTCCTTTTTATTTCCGGTCCCTGAAGGGAAGGGGTTGACTCTTCTCCCGGTTGTTTCGGGATGAACATTCCCTGTCCTGGAAAATCCTTTGGCTCCTCCCTCCCTGTGACTTCTAACCCCCTCCTGGCCTCTTTTAGAATCTTCCAGGCAATTTCTGGAATATTGGCATTTTAAAATTAAATTTAATTTAATTTTAATTTAAATTCCTATTTTTTTAAACAAAACATTCCACGGGAATTGTGATTCCCCAAATAAAACCCATCACTCTTGTTCCCTTTTCCTTTGTCCTTCTTGCGGCCTTTCCTAGGATAATTTCTGGTCATGTGGATCAACATCGGGATCCAACTCATTCCGATTTTTCTTGCAGTCCTTTGCAGTGAATTAAATAATTTATTACTCTGGCTTTTTTTCCCTCTCCTTTTCAGGCCTGTGACTATTCCAGAGCTTTTTTCCCATCTCAATTAACCTTAATTTTATTCCTTTCCTTGGGCAAAAATTCCTTCTGCTCCTTAAATGTCCCTTCTGATACTCTTTGCTCTTCTAATAATTACTTAATAAACTTTTTTCTTTAATTTTTATGAGATGCCCAAAAAAAAAAAAACCCAAAGAAGCCACTTGACTTTAATAATTAAACCCTAAAGAAACCCTATAAAACTCTAATAATATTTTTATGCACAGCATTTAATTCCTATCGATTTTCCAGGAGGTTGTGGCAGCAAGAAAAAGGAACTTCCATGTTTTTTTAATCAGGATTTTATTTTCCTGCCGTGACGGTGGCCCGGGAATACAAAATATTCCGCAGGAATCGTTTTGCTGACTTGTGGGGAAAGTGGAAAAGGCATGAAAAATGCAAATCAAATTAAGAGGGAGGAGAAGAGAAATTTTTTTTTTAAATGGGATAAAAAATGGTGCTGCACAAAAATATTTGTGGGAGCCTGGATCATTATTTCCAAGCACAAGGAATTACAGGCGGGAATAAGATAAGATATTGCTTTTTTATTTGGATTTAATATAAGGCGAAAACTTAGTAGGAAAAATAAAAGGATATAAATCTAAGAGGAGCCCGTTGAGTAATTAATCAAGGATTTTGTAATTCAGGGAATGATGCCATGGAGTGGTTGTAGGATCATTAAAATGTTGTATTTCAGGAATTTTGCCCTTCATGTGCTGGAATAATTTTGATTCCATCAGCATTAATGTCTATCCAGGAGGAGAAAATCAGGAGAGTGGAATATGGGATAAAAGAGGGAACACCAGGAGATATCAGCTGAGGATTTGGGGATGGAATTATTCCAGCACATAATTCCCATGTGCCATCCCTAAACATGGATCTGTGCAGACAGAGGTGATGGATACTCCTTGATGAAAAACTCTGGATGAGCCATAAGAATTCCCACCAGCTGGGAAGCTGCTTGGGGTAATTTATGGAGGAGTAAACACATGGAATGCTTTCCCCTGGAATGGACGTTCTGGCCTTTCCCTGGAGAAAAGCTTTCAGGGGACAGCAGCATGAGGCAGTGCAAATCCATGAAGCTGCACCAACAGCAGGATATGAAAATCTGGGAGGAGCTGAAGTTTATTCCAGCTTTTCAATCAGATTTCCAGTTCTGGGACAGGGAACAGGGCTGGGATCTCCAGGCTGGGAATCCTGCTTGGAAAAGCTGCAGGATTTCTTAGGAATTTATTATCTTTTCATATTTCTAGGAGGTTAATATGTTCCCATTTCCTATTCCCACATTTTGAGTATTTGCTGGAATGCTCCTTAATGGCATCATGGTGTTGTCAAATCCTTATTGATTTATAGACATGTGTACACATATATATATTTTATATATATATATATGACAAATATGTAAAAAATACAGGATCTGAGATGTCTTTTCTAGGCTTTTTATGCCCTGGATCCCTGGAAGTGTCCAAGGCCAGATTGGACGGGGCTTGGAGCAACCTGGGATACGGGAAGGTGTCATAAAAACAAATGTAATTCTCTGTTCCTTAACAATTCTGTGATTCTATACATGGATATACACTTATCCATATATATCATGGAATCATGGAATGGTTTGGGTTGGAAGGAGCTTAAATCCCNAATATGTAAAAAAATACAGGATCTGAGATGTCTTTTCTAGGCTTTTTATGCCCTGGATCCCTGGAAGTGTCCAAGGCCAGATTGGACGGGGCTTGGAGCAACCTGGGATACGGGAAGGTGTCATGAAAACAAATGTAATTCTATGTTCCTTAACAATTCTGTGATTCTATANAATTCCAGCCCAGCCCCTCCCCACCCTTCCAGCCAGGAATTCCTTCCCAATATCCCATCCATCCCTGCCCTCTGGCAGTGGGAAGCCATTCCTCCTTGTCCTGTCCTCCTACCCCTGCTTCAAAGTCCCTCTCCAGCTCTCCTGGAGCCCCTTTAGGCCCTGAAAGGGGCTCTGAGCTCTCCCTCGATCCCTCTCTTCTCCAGGTGAACATTCCCACCTCTCCCAGCCTTTCCCACAGCAGAGCTGCTCCATCCCTCGGATCCTCTTGACAACAGCTCCATGTCCTTATCTACATTCACATCCATCTCCACACCTGCCCATGGATCTCTGAGCCAGCGGGAATGTTGAAAAGCTCCCATTTGGCTTCATCTGGCAGAATTCCTCACGTGGCTCCTGGGGGTCCTGGGCTTCTGTTCCTGCAGCTGGGAGAACATTACAGCCTCTTTTGTGCCTACAGGGACCACATTCCACTTGAAATTCCCAAATCAATGAGTGCTGGCTGGGAGAGCATTTGCTGTGCAGGCTGATGAGGGATGAGTTATCCATGGATGTTTTTATCCTTCTGGAGAGACGTTCGGCAGAGTGGCTGCGGTTTGATTTGATAATTGGCTGTGAAGGACTCTCAAATCCATGAAAACGCTTTTCAGTCTTTAAAAAGGTGCTTTTGAGCCCCTTTCTGTTTGATTTTTTGACAGCTGCTGTAAGAGATCAGATAAGAAGTTCTGGGAAGTTTGATTCTGTTTTTTATCAGGGAATGCTGCCCAGGAAAAGCAGTCCTTTTATATTTATTCTGTAGGATTGATTGACTGGAATAAAAAGCAGATTAGAGTTTGTTAGAGGGTGGTTTGGGTTGGAAGGGACCTTAAATCCCATCCCATTCCACCCCATTCCATGGGCAGGGACACCTCCCACTGTCCCTGGCTGCTCCAAGCCCCAGTGTCCAGCCTGGCCTTGGACACTTCCAGGGATCCAGGGGCAGCCACAGCTGCTCTGGGAATTCCAGCCCAGCCCTTCCCTACCCTCCCAGCCAGGAATTCCTTCCCAATATCCCATCCATCCCTGCCCTCCTTCAACTACAGGCCCCCTTATCCTGTCCCTCCATCTCTAATTCAAAATCCCTCTCCAGCTTTCTCATAGGTAAACATGAAACCCCTTTATCCTGGCTGGATTTGGAGATCTTTCCAAATTCCCAAATAACAGCTGGGTCTAGGAAAAGAATCTGAAAATATTCCAATAAATCAGAAAGATTTAGGAATGAAGAAAACTTGGAGGTTATAATTTGAGTTCAGTTGATGCAGTACCAGGAACATCTGGCTTTGGTTTTTGAGGGTGTCATGGATAACACGGATTGAAAAGATTCCAAAAAAAACCCCAGACTGTCCCCAGAGCAACTGTTGTAAAACTATTCCAACAATTAAATTGATATTAAAAATATTCCTTCCTAATCCCTGGGGGCCAAACCAATCTAAAGTGTCCATGATCTCCACAGTGGGACCTGGAGCTGGGTTAATCCATGGATATTTCAGAGTTTTGAACCCCAAAACTCCTTCTGTGATCCCATAAATATTGATCCACTTCTCTTTCTCATTCCAGCCTCAGTTTTTCCTGATTTCCAGACTGGGGGCACCAAACCAACAATACCGAACCACATATTTGGGAACATTCTGGGTTTCCAAGGAGTTTTAATTTATTTTTTTCCTCCTGACAGAGATCCAGATCAAAATTTGGCTTTTCTCATGCCAACTTCATTTGTTTTTCTGTGATTCCAAATGGGTTTTATCCACTCTTCTCTTGTGATTGTGGAACAAGAAAGAAGATTAACGGGAAAAAAACCAGGAAAATGAGATTGCTGCTGTTTCCCTTTTGGTGTCTGATTTATATGAATAATTGAATACATCCAAGAGGACTTTTATTGAGGAAACAATAAATGTTTCATAAGGGAATGAGCTGTCCATCATCAAAGGGAGCTCTGCTTATGAGGCTTTGGGAGGGGGGAGAACTGTTTGGGATTTCAATCATCCCAGGGACACTTTATTCCCGTTGCTGCCTCATTAACATTCTGCATTATCCCACTGTGGGATGAGGTCACTGCCAAGGAAAAATGAGATTTTAGGAGAGACAAGATGCAAGATCCTCAAATGTGTGAGCTTTGGAGGATGCTATTCCATAATAAACCTTTTTTCATGGAGGGGATGGAGCTCCAATCCCAACTCCAGCTGGAATGAAGCAGCTCTTGCCAGTGCATCCCATGGAAGATCTGAGTCCTTGGTTCAAGGTGTTTAGTAATGGAAAAGGGAAGGAAAACGCCAATACCTGGCTGAGGCCAAAGCAGGGATTGGATTTGGAACCTCGGGAACAGTTGTCAGGGAACAAAAGGATGAGCCGGAGACAAATGAAGGTTGGGAAAGGAATTAGAAGGATATTAGGAATGGAAAGGGATCAGGAATGCATGGATAAGCAAATAGATTGGTGTTAATTACCTAGCTAATGCCTTGGAATGGGATAGAAGGGTTTGGCCTGGAGTTTATCCAGCTCCATGGAGAAAATCCCCACTTCAAGCAGCTCCTTGGTTAGGGATTGATTCAGGAAGAAGAGGAGGTGGTGCCATTAACTCACCCCTTTAATTAATGAAGTATTAGCCAAACGTGAGTGAAGGACCCCTATTGATTGATCCTATTAATTAATTAATTTTCAGCATTCCATACATTCCTTGTATGGACAAGACCATCCCAAACCCACCCCTGGAGCTGCAGGTGAAGTTTGGGAAGGGCATCTTTAGGTGCAATCCAAGATGAAATACGCCTGCTTTTATCCCAGAATCCCGGACAGGTTTGGGCTGGAAGGGACCTCTAAGATCATCTCATTCCAAGCCCTGCCATGGTTTGGGACACTTCCCATATCCCAGGTTGCTGATGATGCTTCCAGGACCAATACTGGTGTGGGAATAGGCTCAGAATCTTTGGTGTCCTGTGGCCAGGGGTGGGGATGACCAGTGGCCACCACCACCCTTTGACCTGGTGGCCACCACCACCCTTTGGCCTGGTGGCCATCACCACCCTTTGGTGTCTGCAGGCTGGGGATCAGTTTGGTGTCTGGTGCCACTAAAATTCCTTGGAAAGGGCTTTAAATGCTCTGATTTTACCCCCAGGGAAACAAGGAAGGGTTTGATCCCAGAGCTGATTCCTCAGGAATTTGCTGCCTGAGGGGGAGTTTAGGAAGCCACCAAGCTCCAAAGAGAGAGGAGAAGACAAAATAAAGATAAATAAAGATACAATAAACCAGAAACTTCTACCAGTTGCATGTCCTCAACAAAATCCCGAAGGGAATCAGGTGACAGTGTTGTGCCCTCAGGAGGGGACAGGTCCCCATCCACCAGGATGTGCTGAGAGCTTCCGTCAGAGTCCTTGGAAGTTCTTCCTTGGGACTTCCAGCACAGCAAGGAAGAACATCCCTGCATCATTCCCAAGTAAAAGCTTGGGCCCAAAGATTCTGGAAATGGTTCATCCTTCAGCTTGCCAAGGTGTCCAGAGTGCAGGGATCCAAGGATCACCTCTACAGGCAATGAAGGAAACATCTCCCTGCCCATGGGATGATCTTTGAGGTCCCTTCCAGTAATTTTGGAGGGTAGGGTGTATAAATACCAGGAATGCCATTACAGGAATTATGAGGGATCATCATTTTACTGGCATGTATTTCATTTTGCCTGGAATAAAATTAATTCCTAAACCTTGATGGAGCACCAGGACTGGGAAAACCATCTCCAGCAGGAGCTGCCTCCCACCACTGCCATGGGAAGGGCCAAAAGCTGTTTGGAAGCCACATCCACATGGATTTTAAATCCCTCTAGGAATGAGGACTCCACCACCTCCCTGGGCATCTGTACCAGGGCTGGACAGCCCTTTCCACGAGGAAATTTTCCCCAATATCCAATCTAAACCTTCCCTGGTGCAACCTGAGGCCCTTTTCCCACTGTGGGGAAAAGTTTTTGATTTCTGTCAACACCAAAAATATTGCAAACTTCCCAGAAATCCTAAGGGTGCCTAGTGTGAGAGTTTGTGGACTCAAACCAAGCAAATATTTGCAAATTCTTTGATATTTGCATTTGGCAGCAGTTGCTAAGAACAAGCAGTAGAGACATCATGGAAAAGTGCATCCCGATGGGTTCGGACAATACAACCTGGAAATCAAAGAATCCCAGAATGGGAAGGGACATTACAGCCCATCCAGTCCCACCCCTGCCATGGGCAGGGGCAGTTTCCACTATCCCAGGTGTTATTCTCATATCCCTGCAAGATTTTCTGTTTAAAAAGGTGCAGATTAATTGCCGAAATTCCTGCAATGGCCCCAACACCACCCCAAAATTTCCTTTAAGTGCCACAAGCACCATATGCGGCCTCACAGGAGCTCCTTAAATCCATTTCGGGGGGTTCAATCCCCTTGGAGTGTTTGTTCCCAGTGAATATCCTGTAAAATCTGATTTTTCCATGTGAACGCTGTCAGTGTTCTATTGCCAATTTCCATCACAAAGGTGCAGCCCGGCTTTGTGCAATCCCGAATTCCAGTGCTTTCCGCAAAGGAGAGGAGCGATTCTCCTGCCTCATCGGGATTACAAATAAGGTTGTAGCTCCTTCTCCACGCAAACAATCAATTCTTGCCTAATTAGTCACATTTTGCACTGCTGGCATTAAAGTTCACCGGCGCTGAACTTCATCCCTGCCCTTCCCTGCTCATCGGAGCTTCATTCCCATTCCTCCCACAACATCCTCGTTTGCTTTGTGCTTTTAATTAAAAAGGCAAACTTTGGCTCTGTGCATGCTCTGGAAATGCAAACAGTTCTTAATTAAAGCACGAGGAAGTGCCAAAATTAAGTATAATTAGTTGGGCAGGGCAGCAGCAAACAATGGGCTGTGCTCTGTGTGTGCAAACCCCCCAAAAATTGCAAAAACGGGAGCAAAAGGCATAAAATAACCATGATAAATCAGTGCTGCTTGGTTATTAAACCTTTATTTCCCTCAGCACCATCATTCCCATGGGAATCTCATCCATTCCTATTAAAATCTGGGTTTTCATATTCAGTGTTTTTGTTAATAATCATGGAATTGGGGGTTTATCACTGCTTGTTCCCTGATTTCTGATATCCAGCGTGGATGCTGATTGCATCAGAGTTCTGTATCACCTGTCATTCCAGAAATATCTGTAATTCCTGCTGTAAAAGATGGGTCCAGGCTGCAAACTGAGATCTGGGACCTTCCAAACCCTTTTATCGATGCATCCAAACCTTGGATTTTTCCACGTAATTTAAATTCCTTCATACCTGTCCTGGTTTTGGCTGAGGTGGAGTTAATTGTTCTCCTCGGAGCTGATCCAGTTGGGAAGTGACTGGGAATCGGTCACATCCCACAATGCCATGAAAAACATCTTCCATCTTTGGATGGAAATCCATTCTTCCTGACAGGAAATGGAGTGTGCAGAATTCCTACTGGAATCAGTACCCGTTTTTTCCCACCCCGTGCAATTTCCATCCTTCCCCATTCCCTGATTAAGGGATTTCTTCCTTTCCTAAACCCCCCCTGCCTAAAAATAAACAGAATTTTGAGGCAGGAATTTGCTGCTGGATCCATTGTTCGGGAAGCAGCAGCGACCTGTTTGGAATTCCACGGCTTATTTGCTCTTGTTTTAATTGAATGTTTCCTCATTTGGAAGTTAAAACCCTTGCCCAGCTCAGGTTCTGATGACAAATATTTCCAATAATGAACTGATTCAAGCCTCTAAACTTTGCTTTGAAGCTTTTTATGGTTCTGGCTGACAAAAACTATGAAGTCCAAAGGCCAAATTCATTTTTAAATCTGTATTTTAACCCCCAGTATTTTCTGTTTGCAACTGCTGCTAAATTAAAGGTTCCTTGTGCATTCCAGGGTGCTCTTTAATTAATAATTCCCTAATTTATAGGTGCCAATGTGGACGCACAGAGCGGGATCAGGTATCGATCCTCTGAGCAGGGAGCGAGGTCGGAGAGGCCAGGCCAGCACAAGTTAATGACTTAATTGATAAAGACATAAAAAGTCAGGCCCCAACCATGATTTAAACAAATAATTTGTGAATTTTTATGGTGCAGAAAGGAGCATTTATTTATATCCCGGTTTTGGGGGGTTTTAATTCAGAGAGGAGGATTGGGATTGTTCAACTGGAGAAGAGAAGCTTTGGGGGGACCTCATTCTGACATTCCAGTGCCTGAAGCGGCTCCAGGAAAGGTGGATAGGGAGGATTCCCAAGGGATGGAGGGAAGGACACAGGGAATGGCTTCAAAATTAGGGAGGGAAGGGTTAGATGGAATATCGGGATGGAATTCCTGGCTTGGAGGTTTGGGAGGGCCTGGGATAGAATTCCCAGAGAAGCTGTGGTTGCCCCTGGATCCTTGGAAGTGTCCAAGGCCAGGTTGGAGCAGTCTGGGATAATGGAAAGTGTCCCTGCCCATGGCAGGGGTGGGATGGGATAAACTTTAAGCTCCCTCCCAACCCAAACCCATCTGGAATTCTATAACTATAAGCCAAACTCATTTTTATCCAATTATTTCAAAGCAAATATAAAAGAATTACAACTTTTCCTGCAGGATTATTTCCATCATCACCGGAGTGTCGGGAAAGTGGAGGAAAAATGCCCAAGGACAAACTCAACCTCTCTGTCTTGCACAAAAGAAATCACATTTAAAACAGATTTTATAAACTTTTAGCTTTGACTCTTACAAGAATTTCAGCATTAAGCGAGGTCGGTTTGCAATTTATCCGGACACTGAAATTATCATTATCCCGGTAAAATCCAAGGGAAAACACCAACCTAAACACATTTCACAGCTTAGCCTAAGACAGCCTGGAATATAAAAACCCCTCAGTAGCAACTCTGCCTTCCCTGCTCCTGAAAGAGCCTCTACAAATGCAATAAAGGATTTCAGGATTCAAATATTCCACACACATTCCAGTCAAATCCCTCAGCAGGGATATTCCCAGATTTCCTGGATATCTTTCCCTGGATGACTGACACATTCCAGTGAAATCCCTCAGCAGGGAAATTCCCAGATTTCCTGGATATCTTTCCCTGGATGACTGACACATTCCAGTGAAATCCCTCAGCAGGGAAATTCCCAGATTTCCTGGGTGTCTTCCTTTGCATGACCGACACATTTACTAAAATCCCTCTGCAGGGATATTCCCAGCTTTCCTGGGTGTCTTTCCCTGGATGACTGACACATTCCAGTGAAATCCCTCAGCAGGGAAATTCCCAGATTTCCTGGGTGTCTTCCTTTGCATGACCGACACATTTACTAAAATCCCTCTGCAGGGATATTCCCAGCTTTCCTGGGTGTCTTTCCCTGGATGACTGGCATTTTGTCACAGGATTCCAAAATTCCCATGGTTTCCTTGCTGCCAGAATTCCTGCGAAAGAAATGATGGAATCAAAGAATCCTTAAAGTTGGAGAAGACCTCCAAGATCATCAAATCCAATTTGGAGTGAAGGACCTCAAGGGCTGAGCTGGATCCTGGTCATGCATAATATTAATTTAGAGGAATGTCTGGAGATATTTTCCATGAAGTTTTAATATTATGAACTTAATATCTCATCTGAGGCGTGGGATGTGGAATATTTAGTGGGGAAGTCAATATTCCCCTGGGCTGGGAATAAATGATGGAACATCCCCAGGCTGGATCTCACCTTCTTCGTTTGGGGGCTGCTGGAAGGGGCTTTTGGATAAAAATCTGCTGCCACAAGGAAGGAAGAATATAAAATATAAAACTGAGTTTGGAGCTTCCCAGAGAAGCTGTGGCTGCCCCATGATCCCTGGAAGTGTCCAAGGCCAGGCTGGACAGGGCTTGGAGCAGCCTGGGATAGTGGGAGGTATCCCTGCCCATGGCAGGGGTGGGATGGGATCATCCTTGAGGTCCTTTCCAACCCAAACCACTATTCCATGACTTTTTTGTTGTTCAGTCCCTGTTTCCATAGGTTTGTGGAATGTGAATCTGTATGATGCTGGACTAGTCCATGATGTCCCTCCATTCTTATTCATGGACTCTCCCTTGTCTGCACCTCCTTCCATGGAATCATGGAATGGTTTGGGATGGAAGGGACCTTAAATCCCATCCAGTTCCACCCTTTTCCATGGGCAGGGACAATTCCCACTGTCCCAGGCTGCTCCAGCCTTGACCACCCTGGCCTTGGACACTTCCAGGGATGGGGCAGTCACAGCTTCTCTGGGAATTCCATTCCAGCCCATCCCCACCCTCCCAACCAGGAATTCCTTCCCAATACCCAACCTAAATTTCCCCTCTGTCAGTTTGAAGCCATTCCCCTTGTCCCGTCACTCCAGTTCCTGATGGAACTGTTCCTCTCCAGTTCCCTGGAGCCCCTTGGGATTGTGGAATGTGCTGTGAAGTCTCCACACAACCTTCTGCTCTCCAGGCTGAACATTCCCAGCTCTCCCAGCCTTTCCCCACAGGGAAGGTGCTTCAGTCCCTTTATCAACTCTGTGGCCTCCTCTGGACTTGCTCCAACAATTCCACGTCCATCTTTTATCTGGGACACCACACCTGCACACGACATTCCAGGTGGGATCTCAGGAGAGCTTTTGTGTGACCATTCCATGGCACTGAGGGTTCGGTATGAAACAATTACCTGGGAATTTCTTCCAGTATCCCCTACCACATTCCGGTGAAGAAATTTTTCCAGTGGCACAGCTGTCTGTCCAGCCTCCCAGGGGATCCCTCTATTAACATTTATCCCATTTTTTTCCCACTGTCCCGCTTCCAGCAGCCTGGAAATGCAGTGCTGATGCTCTCCACTGTGGTCTCCCTGGGATCACTCTGAAAATTCCCTCTCATAATCCCCAGGAAGCCCAGCAGGAATCACGTATGGCAAAGCTTTGTGCTCACGTACTGGAAGAGACATTGGCCTAAAAACCAACTTTCTCCAAGGAATTTCCTACAGAGAAGCAGCAGCTCTTTCCCAGAAGGAATTTTCTCTTGAAAGGCTTTTACCTAAACACTCACTTCCCACAGGCATTTTCGCTCGGAATACAGACTCATCCGAACCTCTGGTGTTTCATTTGGGAAATGGAAGAAGGCTTTTACTGAGTTTATTTCCTGCACCAGGCGTTTACTCCACACAAAATAATCCACAAAATTATTCACTGGGCTAGGTTAAGAGAGGATATATTCAGGATTTATCTTTCCTCCTTTTTATCTGTTTTGTTTGGAAGTCAAAATTGCAGGAAAACGCTGTTTTAAAGTTCTAGAGAAGAGCGTCGGTGACCCAGGGCTTGGTATTCCAGGGCATTTTGTGGTGGGTGTTGCTCTGTGGGTGCCTCTCACCCTCTGTTCCTCTCCCAAACCAAGGGAGAGAAACAGGCCCCAGGACACAAATCCTGAGTCCTCTCCCTCCTGCTCAGGAGGTCTCTGTTCCAGCTCATTGCTCCCAAAAGGAGAAGGTGAGGGATTAACGGCTTTAAGATGGAAGAGGGTGGAACGGGATGGGATTTAAGGTCCCTTCCACCCAAACCACTCTGGGAGTCAAACTGAGCTCATTTTGGTTCAGAAACTCCTCTGACCAGCCAAACTCTCATTTATTTGTCACCGTCCCGAGCCAAGGCCTTGCCAGGGTTGTTGTTAATTGATACCTGTATTAATTCCCACCAGTCCCACAAAAAGGAACAGATCTTTGGGAAATTATCAAATAAAACCCAACCTCAGCCTGTTCCTCTCCTTCCTTTTCCATGCCCATATTCCCTCCTCCCCTCCAGATCTTCTGCCTTTCTGGACATCTGCTGAAGGAAGGAAAAAAAAACCCTGTCAGGTTATTAATTCACAAGCATCTTTCTCCTAAAAAAAACAGGAGCAAACTCAAGTTGAAACATATCCAGGATGCTCTGGCACCGCTCCCAAGCTCTCATTCCACTCGGAGCTGATGATGGGATGCCACTTGGTTGGAATGACAAATCAGTGCCAAAAGGGCTCTCACCGCCTCACCCTCAGACTCTCCACAGATCATTCCCAGGGATTTGTGCAGCCTCTGGATCTTCTCTCCCGTCCTCCTGCTGGAAAATCTCCTGGGTCTGGCTCCTTCTTCCATTATTCCAAGCAGCCCCAAACCCTGTGGGATCAGGGATAAGCAGTGAGAGCTCACATTCCCACAAACCAGAAAAAAAAAAAGGATTAATTTGGATGATGACTGGCAATAATTATGATTTATTCATTTCAGCCTGGAGAAGAAAAGGCTCAGGAGAACTTAGAGCCCTTTCCAGGGCCTGAAGGCCTACAAGGAAGTTGAAAAGGAATTTTGGAAAAGGACATGGAGTGCCAGGAAAAAGGGGAATGGGTTCAAAATGAAAGAGGGAAAATTTATGTGGGATATTGGGAAGGAATTCCTGGCTGGGAGGGTGGGGAGGCCCTGGAAATGAATTCCCAGAGAAGCTGTGGCTGCCCCTGCATCCCTGGAAGTTTCCAAGGCCAGGTTGGACACTGGGGCTTGGAGCAGCCTGGGACAGTGGGAGGTGTCCCTGCCCATGGCAGATGTAGCGGGGGGGGCTGAGGGGGGTGCTGGGAGATGATTTTTAAGCTTCCTTCCATCCCAAACCATTCTGGCATTCTGGGATTTTGTAATTCTATGACCTTCTCCTGATGCAAGAGCAGCATTAAAAAGGGTGCAAACCCCAAGGTAAAATTTCCTCCTGACCCCAAACCCAGACACCAGCAATTCTCAAAGCCATTTCCATAAAAACACCGCAAGTCAGAAACTGTATCGAGGAAAAGCAGTGGCAGAGGGGGCCGAGCCCCAGGAATTCCTGGTATTCCTGTGGGAGAAGGAGGTGTGATCCAACATGAGGCTGAACCTTGCTCCCTCCTCACTCTCTGAAATCATGGATAACCTCAGGAGGATCAACCTGGGCACCTGTGGAAGTGCAGAAAGGCCTATCTTAAAATACAGCAAATACACAAAATCCTGCTTGGATTCAGAGCGTGAGGACGTTCCCACCTTTCCCTCTCCTTTAAATGAGTTACAAGCATGGACTGAGTGCCAAATTTGCTGCATTTCACTCTTCATTATCCCAGAATAAAAATATGCAAGCCCAGAGCCAGAAGGAATAAATTCATCGCTCAGATTTATCCATTATTTCTCTGCTCCCCGTCTCCGAGCAGTCATCGTCAGGGGCTGCCACTATCCATAAAACCGAGCTGGAATCCATAATATCCAATGTATTCCCTCTTCCACTGTAAAAGTGGAGATTGGGATTCACACCTTATCCCTGGCAGGATTCCTGGCTGCCTGTGAATCCTGGAATCCTGGATTTGTCACCTCTCAGCTGGTGACACCGCACTGCTCACACGGAGGATTTTGGTCCCGAGCCTGGACCTTCCCTTTCCTGCAGCCACTATTTTGGGAAGGTAAATATTTAGGATTCATTCCGTGCAGGAGAGGCTCTATTTATATCCCCGGACACGGAGGAGGTCGCTGCTCCTGCAGAATTGCCAAGCATGCTTGGGGCTGAGCAGGAGCTTTGCAGGAAACTTCTTAAAGCGCTTGAGGCCAGTTTGTGGTTGGGTTACTGAGGGGAAAAAAATCTGGATTTCAATTCTGAGTGGCTTTTTCAAGTGGTTTTCAGGTTTTAGAATAATTTAAGTTGGTTCTGGAGACAATACAGCTCCTAAAACAGCCACCTTTGTGGGTGTGAGAGGAATTTGGGTTGGAAGGGCCTTAAATCCCATCCAGTTCCATCCAGGGACACCTTCCCCTATCCCAGGCTGCTCCAAGCCCCAATGTCCAACGTGGTCTTGGACACTTCCAGGGATCCAGGGGCAGCCACAGCTTCTCTGGGAATTCTATTGAATGTTCTTTGTGATACCCGCAACAAATGAGAATCCAAACATTTCTATCAAGGCCCTTGGGCCACATTCCTGGCCCAGCTCTCTGGATGTCCAATTGGAGCAAGGAGCAATTCCAGACGGTCATTCCTGATCTCTTTGTTCATCCCAGACCTGTGGATGCCTCTTCCCTGGGGAATGACATTAAAAATTTCCAAGGATGTGACTCTGTGGCATTCCATGACAAGAAACACAGGGTTGGAGTGTGTCCAGGGAAGGGAACGGAGCTGGGAATGGTCTGGAGCCCCAGGAGTGGCTGAGGGAGCTGGAAAAGGGGCTCAGCCTGGAGAAAAGGAGGCTCAGGGGGCACCAATTAATTAATTAACCTGCTTGATGAGTTTCCCTTAATGGAATTTTGGCTCCCTGTAAAGGAAGGCACAAAAAGGGGGGAAAAAAAGAGAATTTCAGGAATTCATTTGGGAGATTCACCTGGAAGCAAGGAAAATGGGGGTTTGTTTTCAGTTATATTCCATTTCTCTTTGGCAGCTACTTCCAAGCCAGGAAAGGGAATTTTGAAAGCACTTTTGAATTTAACATTAAAATCCCTAAAGAAAAAATGTAAAAAAACCAACTAAAATGTCCACACTTATGAAAGTCTCATAATTTTCTGTTTTATGCTTTGGTTTTCCAAATGTTCTTTCCAAATTAAATGCTTTTATCAATAAAGTTTCATTTTTCATTGAAGAGCTGGAAAATCTCAGTCCAAGTGGGATTTTCAGTCTGTTTCAATGAGTTATTTGTAACATTAAAAAAAAAAAAATCTCTGAGGTGAAAATTAATTTTAGACGTGAATAAAATTTGGAGAGTCTGTTCCAGAATAAAATAAAGGAAAAATCATCAGACAGTTGCTCAATAATGACCATTAGCTAGGATAAACTAATATAGGAGAAAATAAAAGTTTAATTTGGTGGGTTTTTACAATCTTTTGTGCATTTCTAAGGGACAGAGACTTCCTGATTCCCAAATATTTCATTGTTTCCTCTCATCCTTGTTCCCTGGGAGCAGGGCCTGATCCTAGCAGGGAATGTGGAGAGGGAGAAGGTCNCTGTAAATCCCATGGCAGAATCAGAGCAGTGTTTGCGTTCATGAAGTGCCAAATGCTCCTGGTTCTCCATTAAATACGAAAAAATCTATTCCACCTGGCTTTTCCCCTGGAAAAGTCAGCATTATCTCCCAGATTACAACAAGGATCTATTTCCAAACCCTTTGTTTATTGCCACAGCTGTGACCTCTCCCAGTTTTGTGCTCAGCACATGAGGTGGGAACACAAAACTCTTCCGGGGCTCTAAAACCAAACTGCCTTTTTTTCTTTCCTGGACAAATTATTTCCTGCAATGTTTCGATGGGATTTGCATTCCAACCGCGTTCCCGCTGCCTCCTGCAAGCCCTTCCCTGCCATCTGTGCTTCTCCCTCCGTGCTCCGTGTGGGCTGCTCCATCTTGTCATTTAGCAACTGTTGTTGTGCCTTCAGTGCCAGCTTTTGTTACCTTGGCGGGGCGCGAGTTGGGAATAAATTATAGAAGCTCGAGTTTTGCAAGCTCTTCTCCAGGAATACCTGCTCCGGAGTGCTCCGGGACAAGCAGTTCTGGGAATGCAGCGGGAATGAGTTTCTGCACAGTCTGGGCAGGCTCAGGCTTTAAAAGGATTTGTGCTGCCAGGAACAGGTTCCACCAGAAGATTCAGGGTCGTTCAGCAGGGGAAGAGAAAGGCTGGAAATTATTCCTGGGAAAAATTAGTCTTTTCCTTGGTTTTGGACCAAGGAAAGCTCCAATTCAAGGAGCAGCCAATAGCACTTCCATGTGGACATGGATGCACCAGTCAGAGTTAATGAACCCACCCCAGCTCAGACTGTGACAGCTCCAATAATTAGGGAGGTTTTACAGCCCTGTCCATCCTGCAGATTCCCAGGCTGTTATCCCAGAATTACTGAGGTTGGAAAAGAGCTCCAAGGCCATCGAGTCCAAGTTGTGCCCGATCCTCTCTGTGTCCCCAGCCCAGAGCACTGAGTGCCACATCCAGGAATTCCTTGGACACCTCCAAGGGATGGGCGCTTCAAACCTCCATGAGCAGCCCAGTCCAATAGTTAAAATTCCTTGTGATTATAAAGGAGGATTTTTCCTTTTTGTGCCATGATCCAAGGTGGGAGATGCGCTTTTTGCACAATTATCCTCTCACCCCAGAGCCACCATTTATCATCCGTGAGGAGTTCTGGAACATTTGCATCCAGCTTGCTCTTCCTGCACCGCACAACCCAGGTGCTTTTCCAGCTGTCCAGCAATCCTCAGCTGCCAAATGCCTGGGAAAATGACAAGGGAGGACATAATGACACTTCATGTAGTTGCTGCAGATCCAAACCTAAATCCATCTGCCTGCTGCATCCCTGGAACCGCAGGCTTCCTGCTTCCCATTCAGCGCACACATCCATTCATCTTCCTGGGATTGTCACCAGCTCCAGCGTTCCCCATCTGGCAGCCCAGCGTGACCCATTGTCCCAACACAATGTCAAGTCTGTGAAGCACAATGGACCTCCACCTCCCAGCTGGTGGATCCTGCCAGGAATGTGGCGCATCCACGGAGCAGGAAAGCACAGGATGGATCCCAAGGCTGAATGGGGCTGTGGGAAGTGAAAAGTCTCCTTTAGAGTTTGTTCTCTATGTTCCCATCCTGCTCTCATCCATGGGGTATCCATGTTCCAGACTGGGTGTTTCATCCCAGGCTCCCCTCTGTGTCACCCTCATGAGATAAATCCTTCACTGCTGGAGGTGCTGGAGGGCCTGGAGCATCTCGGTGCCCAGGCCAGGCTGCGGGAGCTGGGGCTGCTCAGCCTGGAGAGGAGCCCCAGCTGAGAGGGGCCCTCAGCCCTGGGTGTCCCTGGCTGCAGGGAGGGCTCAGGGCAGGGCCCGGGCTCTGCTCCTGGGGCCAGCAGTGGCACCAGAGCCACGGGCAGGGACTGGGCCCAGCAATTCCCTGCACAGGAGGCAGAACTGCTGCCCGGGGCAGGGCCGGAGCTGGAACAGAGCCCAGAGAGGGGCGGGAGTCGCCTCCCTGGGGATATTCCAGAGCCCTCTGGACACACTGCTGTGCCCTGGGCTCTGGGATGGCCCTGCTGGTGCAGGGAGTGGCACCAGTGACCCCCTGAGGTCCCTTCAGCCTGACCCATCTGGGATTCTGTGTGAATCCATAAATTATTCCATATTATTACACAACCCCCCTTTTCCATACCTTGTTTATCCCTGCACTCCAATCCCAATGACACCCCATCCCAATGACACAGCCCCAGTGCTGCAGTAAGGTTTCTTTCACAGGTGACAGTTTCTCCTGGTGACAGCTTCCTGCTGGAACAGCTTCCCTGGCCACTGGCCCCTGGCCAGCCCGCTGACAAGGCTCAGCCATCCACCCACTCTTGCTGTGGCCAGCACATGGTTTCCAATCCCTTTAAATAGGATTGAATCCCATCTCAGCATCCATGATTCCCTCCCAGGCACAGCCATCTCCTGGCAGGATCTCACCTCGTTCGCTGCTGTGCTGTGGAAGTTTTTATACCAAGTGCTCTTTGCAGGGATGATGACGTCATTATTGTCACCTAACGAGCTGCTGGAGTCCCAGCCCTCTGAATCTTCCCATTTCCAGGATTGGCCTCTCCAAAGCATCCCAAGTTTCCTTCAGACCACACCCAGACCCTTCTTCAGACCCTTCCATCGGTCCTTTGCTATCTCCAGCCTTCTTAATCTTTCAGTTTCCAGGACTGGCCTCTCCAAAGTTTCCCAGCTTTACTTCAGAAAACATCCCAAACCACCTTCCACTGGCCCTTCCCAAACCCCAACCTTCTCAACCCCTCCATTTCCAGGACTGGCCTCTCCAAGGCATCCTGATTTTCTTTCAGACAACATCCCAGACCTACCTTCAGACCCTTCTACTGGTCCTTTTCTACCCCCAACCTTCTTAACTTTCCTATTTCCAGGACTACACTCTCCAATCCTTCCCAACTTTCCTGCAGACAACATCCCAAATCACCCACAGACCCTTCCATCAGCCCTTTCCAATCCCCAACCTTCTTAACCTTCCCATTTCGGGGTTTGGCCTCTCCCAAGCTTCCCAGCTTTCCTTCAGACAAGGTCCCAAATCATCTTCCATTGGCCCTTCCCAATCCCCAACCTGTTTAACCTTCTGATTTCCAGGATTAACCTCTCCAAACCTTCCCAGCTTTGCTTCAGACCACATCCCAAACCACCTTCACCGCCTTCCATCAGCACTTTCCAATCCCCACCCCTCAGCTAAGCATGGCCAATCCCAGGCATAGCTAAACCAGGATCAAAGTAAGAATTGCTGGATCAATTTCCTTTCCACTGCAATAAAAATTCTGTGTGAGCCACAGATCATTCCCTACCACGGTGGTTGCATTCTCACCATTTAAATCCCTCTTCTCCTCCCTGCAAGGTCTCAAAAATTCCCTTTTCCCTTTCTAGTCAGGTCTGTGATCCCTGTTTCCCTTTCCCATGGCATATGCTAATTGAGAGAGTAGCAATTATGTGATAGAGCAGCAGATAGCCGATAAGAGAAGAAAGGTTATCTCTGTTTGCACGGGCAGAGAAATTAGCAGAGGTGCAAAACCCGCTCCTTATCTTGCTCTGCCATAATAGGGAGAGAATTGAGGGATCCACACACAGCAGCTAATCCCTAAATACACAACCCACAATCAGCCTGGATCTTATCTCTAGCCAATGTTTGGGAAACGGAGTTGGGTGTATCTTGCTGCAACAAGACTTTGCTAAAATGCTGAAAGTCCTTGAGATGCTGAACTCGGATGAGGAGGCTGGAAGGGAGAAGTTGAGGGGCAGAGTAATTCCAGGGGGTCCAGGAGAGCTGGAGAGGGACTTGGGACAAGGGATGGAGGGACAGGACACAGGGAGTGGCTTTAAGATGAAGGAGGGTGGATTTAGATGGGATATTGGGAAGGAATTCCTGGCCGGGAGAGTGGGGAGGGGCTGGAATAGAATTCCCAGAGCAGCTGTGACTGCCCCTAGATCCCTGGAAGTGTCCAAGGCCAGGTTGGACACTGGGGCTTGGAGCCACCCTGGGATAGTGGAAAGTGTTACTGCCATGGCAGGGGGTGAAACTGTATGATCTTTAAGGTCTTTCCAACCCAAACCATTCCAGGATTCCATGATTTGCTGTCACAGGAGTGAGTTTGTGGGGCAGAAAGGAATCGGGAGTTTTACAAATGCTGAGGGATTTGCACTGGGAAATCCCAGTAAGTACCAGCTGTGAACCGGTAAATCCCAGGAAATACCAGCCGTGTACTGGTAAATTCCAGCTCTTCTCATGCTCTGAACAATTTAGGCTACAGATTTGCATTGTTATCATTGTGTTGCGCCAAACCCCAGACAATGGGACTGTTCTGTAATTAGAGATAACATCACAGAGCTTTTGTCTTGAGTGGACTGAGGAGTCACCAAATTTCCCTCCCCAGTCTGGTACCAGATCTCAGATCTGGTTGTGTTTTATCTCCCATGTGGTTCTGCTTCCAATTCCAAAGTCTCTTTTTCATTTCCACCACTCATCCCATGTTTAAAGATCCTCACCCTAAAGCAGCATCCCAGAGCTTGCACACGTGTGAAATTCTCCAGATACTCCTTGGCTTTCAGCTTTGTTCCCAAACACAAACTTCTCCTTCTGTCCTACAAAGGACAGAATCTAAAACTAATCCCAGATAAATAATCAGGAATAAAGATCTATAGCAAAGGAGAACAATACTGCCAGGCCCTCTGTATTTTTTAAATTATGTTGACCTTTTATTTTTCCCATTTTTCTTCCAATTTGTCCAGAAAGGTCATGGCAAGATGGAGAATCAAACCAAAGGAATGAGACTGATTTGGTCTGTGAATTAAATGAAAATTTTGTCATAGAATCACAGAATTTGTCATAGAATCACAGAATGGTTTGGGTTAAAAGGGACCTTAAAGTTCATCTCATCCCACACCTGCCATGGGCAGGGACAATTTCCACAATCCCAGGGTGCTCCAAGCCCCATCTGACCTGGCCTTGGACACTTCCAGGGATCCAGGGGCATTCCTGGGATATTCACATTCAGTCTAGAATTCAGATTCAAATCCCATCCACACCTGGGGCAATCCCAATCCACAAGCAACAAACTTTGAAACCTTGATTAAAGGGTTTAAGGACTGATTGTGCAAATTAAATCCTTCAGATATCAACCATTGACCAAACCTGAGGCTGAGTCTGGATCCAGCCACACCTGAACTCCCTTCAGGAAGGACTTTGGAAGGCCAGGTGGTCCTTTCTGAGGTCTCCCTGGCAGACTTGTCTGTCCTTGCCCACTATTCAATAATCAAATTCACCTCGCCGTAGAATCTTCTGGAATCACTGTTCCATTTCCAATCAAATCTTGTTAAATCCCTGGGTTTTATCAATAAATATTTTGTTACTTCTCCACAAGTGATCACTGCATCCTTATATAAAGCAGCCTAAAATTAAGGCTCTGGCCCAAGAAATAAAGAGACCTGGTTTAATGTCTCTGTCAGCTTTCCTTCCCCTTCCTGTCACTCCTCCACCTTCAAGGAGTGAGCTGCTCCATAAAGTTCAGCTGAATTTGGATGGAAAACCTTCCCTGTCTCCTGCTGTGCAGTCCTTGTTCCTACCCCTCCTTCATTCCCACATTTTCCGTGCCATAATCCTTGTACAAAATCCTGATGAAGGAGGCAGGAGCAGAGCCCAGAGTCCCTGTCCTTGGATCTCCACCTGCAGCATCCCCTTGGCTGGTCTCTGGCTTCTCCTCTTCCTCCTCTCCTATGAATCCTGCTTTTTTTCCTGCTTCTATTCCAAAATGTTGGATTTGGGCCATTCTGGTGTGTTTGTGGATTTTGTCTGGGCCTCGCACAAAGGCAGATTTGCTGGAGTTGGAGAGTTTTCCAAAGCAAACAGCATTCCAGGGGAATTTAAGATGCTCAGCACTCCCTTGGGCTTGAGTTAGCCAGCAAAAATCAATTTAAATAATTTTTTAGGGAACTGTGACCCTCGGCCTGGTCTCCAGCTGTGATCCATGAGAGTCCCTCTGGAAACAGCCCCTGGACAAGGACAGGGATGCAGAGTCCTCCATCCTGACAAGAGGGAACATGAGAGCCCAAAAAACCCAAAAAATGCACATCCCAAACCCAAATTTGCGTCTGAACTTGCCACACCCCACCAGCAAAAGTCTTTATTTGATTTTATATTTTATTTGATTGAGGGTTCTCCACACCCTTTATTTTCCACACACATCTTAGGCCCAGGCCAGAACCTTCTTAATGAATTTTTAACCCACAAAATTTAATGAGGAGATGAGATCATCAGGGATTCCTGGGAGATTTGGGCTCCACAAAATGGGAATCCTGCTTTAAATGCTTCAGTTGTGAGAGAGAACACCTCGTTTCTCAGGTGAAAGGGTTTGGCCTGAAGTTTTCCTTCAGTTTTCCAACTTTTCCGACAATGTTTCTCAGCAGGACAACTGGAACTGATGGAGCAATGCAGTGAAGGTCCTTTTGGATGGACAGGACCCAGAATAGCCCTGACTGAGCATTCCAACACCTCCTGGAGCTCCCAGTTGGAAAAACATGCAGTTAATTTCCAATTTAAGACTGGGAGAGGTGCTAAAAGCCACATTCCCCTGTCAACGTCAGCTCAGACTGTGAGGCCTAAAGGGAGTGCCCACATGATTCCTTGAGGTCCTTCCCAATCTTTTGCTCTATCATTCCCTCAGTATTCCTAAAAAAGGAAGTTTTCATCACTGGAAGTGTCCAAGACCAGGTTGGGCAGTGCTTGGAGCGAACTGGGATAGTGGAAGGTGTCCCTGTCCATGGCAGGGGTGGGGTTGGATGGGTTTTAAGGCCCTTTCCAATCCAAATCATCCTGGAATTCTGTGATTCCATGATTTATCCTCTTACAGACATGACAGCCTGACTGACTGAGCAATCTTTGATTTCTTCTTGTCACGTAGAGGGGGAAAAGCCTAAAATTCAATAAAAATCTGTGGCATTGTTCAGCAATCCTCCATCGCGAGGTGTCTAATTCTGTTCCTTGGGAGTTGTTCCAGGAGCCTCAAATGGGGGAAAAAACACAGGAATTCTGCAGCTGGTCCAAAACTTTTGAGCACAAGAGGATTTTTCCTTTGGCAGGAGAAGGGGAAGAAGAGGCTCTGCTGAACGAAGCCGCTGGGACAGACAGGAGGGTGAGAGATGTCACCTCAACCTCAGGTTCAGCTCCCCACAGGAAGCAGATCCAAAGGGACCATCGGGACTGTAGAGCCTTGGATTTTGTGGAGCATCAGCTGCAGGGCTTCCCTGAAGTCATTCCATCTCAAATCAAATCAAATTATTTTGAATTTACAACAGAATTCCCCAGTCCTGATTTCAAATTGCTGAGGGCAGAGGGACAACAACATCCTCTGAGCTAATTAATTACCTTCATTATTAACAACATTACCCCTTTTCCAACCTGAAATTTTCCCTAACTCCCTCTGGAATGCCTCACACCCTCAGGAATTTAATCGAGGAGCCCATTAGCCCCTTTTGTTTGTGTGGAGGACCCATTTCTCTCCCTGTTTTTCCCTGGAACAGCTTTAACACTGGGAATTTCCAGGCACAGATACAAATTCCAGCCTTCCATAGGGCTCTTTCCCATTTATCCGTGTCGTGGATTTGCAGGTAGGAGATGCAGCAATCTGGAAAAGCTTCTCCTGCTGCAACCTTGGTTTTTCCAAGGAGATTCTGCTGACACTGGGATTTGATTTTGCTTAATCTGCTTTTTCTTTGCAGTTTTCCCTCAGTTTCTATGGGATGAAACGCTGGCTTGGCTGAGGGAATGTGGTTTCCTTGTTTTCCACAAATTTCACCTGGTGGAGACAAGGATTGGACTCCCTCTGGTCCTTACCTGGAATAATCCCCTTTTCCTACTTAAAAAACAATCCCCTTTTTACTGTGCAAAAAACCTTCCAGGCATCCATTCCTTGCACAGTTAAATCCACAAGGCATCCATTATTATGGATCATTGGGAAAACAACTTAATTTTTTACATCTGATTGATTAAACTCACGGCAGGAAGATTTAAATATTATTTGCCAAATTCTGGATGTCCAAAACATTTTCAAACATATTTTTTTGAAAGTCTGAGCATTTTTTATCAGCCCTGAGATGCAAATTTTCTCGTTATTTAAAACTTCTCTCCTCAGAGAATTAAGAAATAACGGATATTTGATCCTTGTGCCCCTTGACATGGGGAGCAGGAAGGACTTGTCACAACTCTGGCACTTCCCAAGTGACAAAACATCTTTTCCTGCCTGAAGAGGTGGGAGAAGCACCTGAAAATGTTAAATATTTGATGTCCTCTTGCTGCAGTGCAGTGCAGAGCACTCCAGCATTCCAGTGTGGAGAGTGGGGAAGGAGGAGAGGGAATGTGAAGGAATGATCAGACAAAAAGTGGCTCTTAATTTCAAAATTCCACCCCCACAACAAAATAATAAAGCCCTAAATCATAAATGAGGGAATAAAAAGAAATCATCTATTCCCTGGGCCACAGGTGTGGGGTTGACAGCACGCATCCAATTCTCATCCCATCCCACCCCATCCCATCCCATTCCCATCCCACCAATACCTGCACAGCACATGGAGCGCTCTTGAGATCCAGCAAAAGCACCTGGAGTTCCAGGACACAGGGAATGGCTTCCCACTGCCAGAGGACAGGGATAGATGGGATACTGGGAATTAGAAATTCCTGGCTGGGAGGGTGGGGAGGGGCTGGGCTGGAATTCCCAGAGCAGCTGTGGCTGCCCCTGGATCCCTGGCAGTGTCCAAGGCCAGGCTGGACACTGGGGCTTGGAGCAGCCTGGGACAGTGGGAGGTGTCCCTGCCATGGCAGGGGTGGCACTGGATGCGATTTAAGATCCTTCCAACCCAAACCATCCTGGGATTGTGATTCCATGATCCTCCTGCTGCAGCTCAGATCCAGTAGATGGCGACAGGATATAAAACATTTCTTCCATTCTTCCATGAATTGCCGGCTTTTTATGTCCCATCCGTTTGAACATTCCCCCTTGTTAATAATTTTATTTCCATATTTCCACGTCGTGGCTGCAGTGGCTTCACTCATCTTCCCAATTTTCCCATTTAATTCTCATGCCATGAAATCCATTCCAGCGTGGGAGGCACAGCCAATCTCCTCCCACTGCTGCACATCTGGAGGAGCTGCTCAAGGTTTTCCTTGGTCATCCAATGCCCTGGGACGAGGGATTCCAACAATATCCTCAGATGGGGAATTTTAATCCATCTGATTTCACTTCTAAACCTGGGATGTTGCTTCTTGGATCTGGAATCAATTTTCCTGACCTCCTGGAATGTTGGTTCAGCCATAAGGATGATCAGCTATCCCTTTGGAATGTTCCCTGCCCATGGCAGAGCTTTGGAATGAGATGGTTTTTCCAATGAGATGGTACCTTCCAACCCAAATGATTCTGGGATTCCATGATTTTTATAGCTCACAAAAGGAGGAATTCTCTTCAAATTTAATCTTTTTTTTTACCTTGGGCACAAAAATACTATGGAATTATGAGCAATCTGAGTCTTCAGTGAAGTGGCTGTAGGATGGGAAAATGGGGAAAATCCAGCAAATCTGGATTCTGTAGGTCCCATGGAATGATCTGCTCTGGAACGGATTATTAACAAGAGCATGAACAGGACAAGGGGGAATAGCAGCAGGTTTGGATGGGATATTGGAAAGGAATTCCTGGCTGGGAGGGTGGGGAGCCCCTGGGATAGAATTCCCAGAGAAGCTGTGGCTGTCCCTGGATCCCTGGAAGTGTCCAAGGCCAGGTTGGATGGGGCTTGGAGCAGCCTGGGATAGTGGGAGGTGTCCCTGCCCATGGCAGGGGTGGGAAGGGATGATCCTTAAAATCCCTTTCAATCCAAACCTTTCCAGGATTCCAGGAATTACAATGTACTAAACCAGCAATGCAGTCCCACACCTGCAATTCTGAATTCCCTTCCAGGATATCAATCCAAGGACAATCCATGGCATTCCAGTCTAATTATTTATAGCTCTCATCCCAGCTTGCTGAAGTCTCTTTATCCATCATAAACCTGGAATTGGATCCCCACATTCTTTGCCATTGTCTCCGTCTTGTTTGGGATGAAACATCATCCCAAACAGGCGCTGAGGTGATTCCCAAATTCCTGGTTGTCATGGAGACAGTAACAGGCTCACCGACTCCTGCTTCCAAGAGGATGGAGTGGGCTACAGCCCCTTCTCCCCATATTCCAAAGACTTCTGGAATTCTGACACAGAAACACACCTTGGGCATGGGGGGCAGTTAAACCAGAAGTTGCTGAGGCACTTGGAAAAGCCATGGAATGCTAAACAACTTTTTCCATTGAGAATGGAAAAATCTTTCCTGTATTTTATTAATGACCAGATGACCCCACAATGGCTTATCTCAGAAATAACAGAATTCCCGGATTCAGCTGAATCAGATGGAATTACAGTTGCATAAAAAGTGCTAAATGCGGTTAAATCCCTGGAATCTCAGATCCAAGGTTTATCCCCTAATTAACAAAAACCAAGCCAAAAAACCAGCAATGACCTGCATGAGATCCCTATGTTTCTTCCAACCCAAATCCAGACGGGATATCCATGTCAAATCCTAAACCCTGATTTATAGGAAAGGCCACTTCACATATTCCAGAAGATCTGATGGAAGCAGCCAAATCTCCGGAGCACAGTAGGGTCTGCCAGGCCATCAGCCAATTAACTGTGGGAACTTATACACCAAGAATTCCAATTTTTCCCACTATTTATACAGCCAGAATCCAGAAAGATTTATTCATTCCTTATAAAAAGCTTTTTGGAAAACTGATTCCCCACCTGGAAGTAGAGAAGTCCTTTAAGTTTCCCCTAAGTATTAAAAAATAAAAGGAAATATGTTTACTTATAATTTTCCAACATTATTTTGGAATCCAGGACTTTGGATGTTCCAAACCTTTGTGGTGAGACTCCACTGTCATGGATAGGACAGATTCCCATTCCTGGAGGGATTTAAATCCATGTGGATGTGGCACTTGGGGACATGGGGCAGTGGCGGCCTTGGCAGTGCTGGGAATGGTTGGACTCCATGATCACAGAGGGCTTTTCCAACCTAAAACATGCCGTGATTCCATGACTTCAGCTGCCACATGACTTGGGATTTTGGGAAGATGGCAAAAATGAGCCCCTGGAATGGATTTCTCCATTAAAATGCAGTTCTTTGGGACAGAAACCTGCCCTGCCTTGAAAGTCATGCCAAGCCCTGCTCCACGTGGGGACGAGCTTTTATTCCCAAACCTTCATTTCCCAAGCCAAGGTCCCACTCTTCTCTCCCTTCTCCCATCATTTTTGGGAGTGACTCATCCCAGGAAAGGCCAAACCTTCCTGGCTGATATTGGGAGCCTCAGCTGAAGCACAAGAGTTTCAGGAATGCTGGAAGTAACACACAGGGAAGAGTGGGAAGTGTCCCTGCCCATGGTGGGAGGTTGGAATTAGATGATCCTTAAGATCCATTCCAACCCAAACCATCCCATAATCCCATGAAAAAGATGAGAGAACCACCCAGTTCTCCATGTGCTTTCCAGATCCCAAATTTCCCAGCAGAACTGTGAGGCTGGCAGATCCATGTTGAGGTTTAAAGGATATTTTCAGGATGCATCCAGCTTTTCTCCTTTAAATGGGAATTTCCTGTTGGATTTGGAATGAAGCCTCTCCTGTTGCTTGGGATGAATCCCTCTGCTCAAAGCCTCCTTTGGGAAGGTGCAGAAAGGAGATTAATTCCCTGCCCTTTTTCAGAGGAAAAGCTTTTCCTTGAGAAAAAGGATCCTGCATTTTCCAAAAGTTTGGAATGTGTGGTGGGAAAGAGAAGCTTCTGTTTACCAGCTGAGCTCCTGCACTGCTTCCCTGCAGAGCAGCAGATGGATGTGCAGGAGGAACAAAAGGAACAAAGAAAGTGGGATAAAAGCAGATGGAGAAATGTTTGGAATGATTCATTGGGAATCAAGGGGTGGCAATTCATTTGTGCCTAGAATCCGCAATTTCCCGCCTGGAAGCCAAATTGTTCACCCATTATGGAGATTTGGGATGGATCCAGGCAGGGATTCAACTTCTTCAGGATCGGAGCACCTGCTCATGAGATTTGCTGGAGCAGGGCGGGGATAATCCGTGTGCTGGAAGTTAAACATGGAATTTGTTGGAAGAGCAGCTGACTGTGATGGGATTTGGAGGGTTGGGATCTGAGCTGAGCATTTAGATGGAAAAGCAGGAGAGTCTAAATCCTAAATTCTCCCTTCTAGCAGCAGAATTTGCCTCATGAATGGGTGAAATTGGGATGCTGAGAGAGGAAAATCTTCACTCTTTCCCCTAAAATTATATGGGAAGAAATAATAAAAATAAAAATAGGAATTAAAGTAGAAATTAAAAATGAAAATAAAAACAAAAATGAAAATAAAAGTAAAAATAAAAGTAAATATATAAGTAAAAATAAAAGTGAAAAATAAAAGTTAAAAAAAACCCTATAAACAAAAAATAATTAAAACCAGAAACAAAACCAAAACCCAACCAATCAAAAACCGCAAACCCAAATAAGCAAAAAACCCCAAACCTGATATGAGCTGGAACAATGTTTCCTGCCTAAAAAAAACCCAAAAAAACCCGCAAAACCCAAATATCCCAAATATCCCAAACCCAAATGAACAAAAAACCCCGAATGTGGTATGAGCTGGAACAATGTTTCCTGCCTCAAAGAAACCCTAAAACCCAACCAACCAAAAAAACCCCGAAGCCAAATGAACAAAAAAATCTCAAACTTGGTATGAGACACCACAATGTTTCCTGCCTCAAAAAAAACCCCAAAACCCAAATGAGTCAAAATATCCCAAACCCAAACGAAGAAAAAGCCCCAAACCTGGAATGAGCTGGAACAATGTTTCCTGCCTCAAAGAAACCCCAAAACCCAAATGAACTGAAATATCCCAAACCCAAATGAACCAAAATATCCCAAACTGGAATTCCCAATCAGGCCAATCAATTTTCCATCATATTTAGATTTGTCTGGAATATTTGTAAATTAGGGAATGGAGAAATTCCCAGCATCACTTCTATTTATAAGGCATTCCCAGCAGCAGGCTTTTTTGATTTCTTTAGGATCATTGTGATTCCGGAGATGTGAGGATGTTCCTGGAAGAGGAATCAATAGGACAAGCGACACCCAAAGCACAGCCTGAATTAATAATCAATTCCTGCTGCTTGGAATGCACATGGAATTCTGGCATTTATGGATTAAAATCTCACATTCCCGGGAAAAAGGTGAGAGATCCTTGACATCCAAGCTTTCTCTGGCTTTCGAAGCCAGGAAGATCAGCTGGAAATAAAAGAGATGTGCAGGATTTGTCTTTTTTTAGGGAATATAACCCAGGATTCCTAATAAAGGATTCTCCACAGCTTTTCCTGGACCAATATTTCCATGGAAGGATGAATCCAGTTAAAGGATAATTTATTAAACTGGGATTTGGGGTTATCTAAATCCAGCTGTTGATAAGCCAGGTTGGAAAACCCAAATGGAGCTGGATTTTAAATCCCATCAGGGAGATTCCAGGAGATCTTTGGTGTTCCTTGGAGAAACCTCTCCATCATCATCATGAATGGTTGTGTTGAAAAGGACCTTAAAAATCCTCTCATTCCAATCCTCTGCCGTGGGGTGGGGGGGTTGGAACCAGCCAGGAAAATTTAGGAAGAAAATAGCAAATTAAGGATCATAGACAGATGGAAATTTCTGGATTCGAGAGTAAATCCAAACTGAGTCGGGATTCAGGAGCTCAGCTTGGATCTCTTGGCTGCGTTGGGAATAAAGGATGCAGAGGATTAAGGAATTTAAGGGACCATGTAGGTACCTGGAATTCTGGTTTAGCTTTCTTTCCTCGCTCCAGGTTCCTAAAATCTGGGATTTTCCCCCAAATTAGGTCCGCTCCCACATTTCCTGCAAGCAGTCACTGTTTATTCCTCTCTCCTTTTCCCGGGATCAGGTGAGACCCCAGCAATGTGCTGAGAATGCCCGGATTCAGCTGAATTTCAATGGAATTACATTTGCATAAAAAGTGCTACTAGCAGTTAAATCCCTGGAATCTCAGATGCAACCCAAAATCGGGGATAACTGTAAAGGAATTCTCCATGGGCATCAGTTTTCTCCCTGAAAACGGAGATTAAAAACCAACTCTGCTTTCACTGAGGTGACAAAAAATGGGATTTGGGAGCTGTCCCCCCACTGTTGCAGGATGCAGCCAAGGAAAACCTACAGGGAATTAATAATTCTGTCTCCAGAGCGAGGTTTAGAATGTGAGGAGCAAACCCAGCCAGGCTGAGGAGCAAGAGGAAAGAAAATTCAGAATTTGGGGAGAAAAAATTTTGTTGGGATCGGAATTGTAGAGTTTGGGTTGGAAGGGGCCTTCAAAACCTTCCTGCCATGGGCAAGGACGCATTCCAGGCTAAAAGATGGATAATTCACCAGTGGATAGGATAATTCCTTCTTCAGGGATTCCTGTTTCTCCTGGTTTTCAAGGGAAAACAAAGGAAAGGATTTAACTTTTCCCAGGGAAAATTCTGGGAGATGAAGCCCAACCCGTGTGGGTTCATAAATCCATGAATCAGTTTGAATTCCCTGGACGTGCCAATGGTTGGTGGGAATTTGTAGTAAATTATTCATAGGTATAAAAATAAATTTATTTCTAAATATTTATTACAAATAGACTCATCAGAGAAAGATTGGATGGATCTTGGATAGCTTGGAATTCCACACACACATCAAACATGGTTTGGTTGATAATTTGTGGGAATTATAATAATGGAAGAGTTATTGATGCCAAAGGTAAGCAATAAAACCTCTTCAAAATATTCCTAAATCAAAATATTCCTAAACTTCCAAATCCTTCAGACCTCAATGGTTGTTTAGAAAGTCGGGAATTCTTGAATGATGCCAGCGGCAAACGGAAATGTCATTTGAATGCGGCCCAGAGGGAGAGAGATCTTCAGAAACCCCCATCTCCTCATTTTGATGGGAATTCTGGCAACAAACTATTCGTTATTCCCTCCAGGCTTCCTGATCACTTCCTTCTATAAGGAAATATTTGAATTCCCTTGTACTAGTTTGAAAACAAACCTGTGGGAGATCGCAAGTCAGAATTATAATGTAATAGGAAAATTAAAATAAGTGCAACGCTGCAAGAACACCAACAGAGTCAGGACACAACCTGACACCCTGTTAGTCAGGGGGGTGGTACCAGTCCAGACGAAGTGCTCCTGTCGAAGTGGTGATCCTGTAGAAGGGTCTGGTCTTCACCTGAACGTTCAGTGGTATCTCTTGTACCCTGGGCATCCCATAGGTCAGGTCTGCTTGTGCTGTTCCAAACCCCAGGTTATATCCAGGCGGGAATGCTCAGCTCCTCCCCCTGGGCGGGGCATCTCACAATGGGCTGATGTCATTCCATGAGTCATGGGGTGGGTCCTTGATGGAGGTAACCATCTCAAGAGATAACCCTCAAGTAATTAATCTGCTCTTTGGGCATCTTCCAGGGTTCTGTGATTTCCGTGGAAGCACGCAGCAAGGCTTTAATTGGTTGGATGATCCTTGTGGATTCAGAATATCCTGTGGATCTGGGATCGGAGTTCTGCCCGTTATCGAAACAGCCCTGTCCCAAAATAGTGCAGGCGAATTAAAAAATAAGCACCAAAATTGAGGCTGGAAGGGGAATTTGGGAATTTTTTGATTTGCAATGATGCTCTGGCTGTGTGGTGTTTTAATTCCTGAGTGGACCGAGGTGCATCATTCCCACAGAAACTCTGACCTGGGACTGGTTTTCTGGGATCCACATGGAAAATAATGGATTTTTGGTGTAGAACACCTTAGGAATGAGGTGTAAATCCACTGAATAGCTGGGAATGCAGAGCAGGAGGCTGGAAAGCTCCTCCCAGTAACCACGTCTAGATTTTTCCCCTCCACACTCCAATGTTTACTCAAGGTTTTGGGATCACAAAACCACTTTTTAGCTGCTGACAGTGACAAGAAAGGGAAGGAAAACATCGCCTTGATCCAGTTCAGGAGGTTCCAAATCCCCCAAAGAGCAGATTAATTACTTGAGAGGTTTCATAATGTGCCTTAATCCTGTTCACCTTTCGTTCGACATCTGGTTTTGATTCCGAAACAAGAAAATTACCCAAAGCTCTTTGTCCCCTCCATAATTGCTTTCCCAGGATGAAATAATCACCCCAAACCCTGCAGTCGAAATTATTTCAGATTTCTCAGCTGGTCGTGGTGTAAGAGGAGGTTTTGCATCATTACAACCACAGGTCAAGAGGTGATTAAAATGCTGTGTTAATTCCCAAGTTATCATCTCCATTTTTTGGGAATCAGGAAGCTCCTTGCTCGTGGAGGTAGAGACAGAGGATGTGTTGAATGATGTTGATTGTAGAGAGGATAATTAGGAAAGAGTGTAATGAATCAAAGTTCCCCCCAAGGTTCAAAGGTTGATGCCAGCCCAGAAGGCAGAGGTGACAGCTCTGTCACCCGCAGCGGTTGTGGCTTTGTGGAAGCCCCCAGCCTGGAAGCTCTTGATGCCAGCAGATGATGAAGAGGATGGGCTGAATATTTGGGATTGGGAAGGCTCCCAAACCCTGCTCTTCCCGTCATCCAAGCAACGAGCAATGGTTTGATCTCACTGAGTGAAATCCCATTTCCAAATGGGAATCTCTTCTTCCTTTATCCTTTAAATATCTCTGTTCCCTCTGAAAAGGAAGTCACCTTTTCCGGTGATTCCCACAATCCAGAGCCAATCGCACCCATCCTGGGACCTCTTTGGCACGGGGAACTCAGCCCCATGTGGAACCAATCCAGGTCTGGCTTAAGCTGCGTGGTTTAAATGCTGCAGCAACTTCATTTCCCCGGGGCTGAGTGCTCTGGGATTGTCTGGAGGAGATGAATCCGGAACATCCCGCTGTGGGAATGCGGGATGTGTTTGGAAAAGGGATCAGAATCAGGAATATCCTGCTGTGGGAATGCAGGATCTGTTGTGGAAGAGGGATCGAAATAGAGAACAACCTGCCGTGGGAATGCGGGATGTGTTTGGAAAAGGGATCGGAAGGGAACATCCTAATGGGAATGTGGGATGTGTTTGGAAAAGGGTTCACTCTTCCAAGCTGAGAGCTCCAAGAGTTTAACCCCAGAGAGTCTTTTCCCATTGTTATCCCTCACTTTAGCCCCAGGATCCAATCCACTTTAACGATGGTGCTAAAACTTCTGTGAGGCTCAGAAAACGTTAAAAGAGAACAGGGCAGACAATAAAGGTAAATTCGGGATCACCAGAACCACTTGGAATAGGGAAAAATACACAAAAGGAAAGATAATTTTGATCTTTTTTTTCCCTGTAAACCTGGCTTTGATCAGCAAAGCCATTGCGACTCTTCACAAATAAGATTTGTATTAATGAGTTCATCAAAAACCCAGCCCCGCGCTGTATTTAAACCCCGCATACATCCAGGCAGCTTTAATTAGACATTTAATCAATGGCTTTTAATGGAAGAGGATTGCGATTATGCGGCATTAACAGACACCAGATCAGACTTTTCCTGCTGCAACAAGAGGCTCTGAATGGATTTTAATTTTCAGGGTTGAAGACTTCTTCATAAAAATGGGTCAGCTGAGATCAGAAGTGGCAGCTCTGCAAAGAGCCGGGGCTGTGGGCCTGGCACGAGGAGAGGCTTTGCAGGAAGAAGGGCACTCGTTGGCCCTTGATGTCACCGGGAGAGGCGTCACCCGCAGAGACGGCGATGAAAGAGCCGAGGAACAGCTGGGGAGGGGGCAGAGATGACAGAGAAAGGCTGAGCAGAAGGGACAGAGATAATGGGGTTGAACTCGGCGGGAGAGACGGGAGGGGAGAGCAGTGAAAGCTGAGGAGAGCTGGATGGCGTGGCAGGAGAAGAGGAGCCAAGCAAGGAGCTGGGGGGGTTGGAAAAGAAAGGAAGAGCTCAAAAACCTCGGTAGAGATGCGTGGAACTTGGCACAGAAGTCTTCATGGCCAATAATGGGATATACTGGAACCAGGGCTTCTGTGAATTCCATCCCACCAAATTCAGGGGTAGCAGGGACAGGCTCTGGGCTTTGTGTCACCCTCATTGCACCTCAAAATATGGACATCGATCCGGGTACAACCTCACATCTCCTGGCACCGGCTTTGGGCACACCAGGAAATCCCAAAAATTCCAAGTGAGCCTCCAGCAGCGACCGTGGGCAGGGGAAAACACAAAATTTCTGGTGTTGAAACTGTGGGAGAGTGTGAGGGGTCAGAAATGGGAGCACTGGGAGCTTCCAAAGGGATGGAACGGGCTCTTACTGGGAGAGAAAGCTGCTTTATGGTGGCGGAAAGAGAGTAGAATAAAGCTTTAAGACAGCTCTAAAATATTTAATTACTGCAGATCCTCGTTGGAGGCAGTGAAGAGCTCCATTTTCGAGTCCATCTGCCCACATTTCCATTAATAAAACAATTCAGGAGTCGTTTGAGGGAGAAAACGCCTGTGCAGAGCCAAAACCAAACCCAAAGCACAGCTCAGCGGTGACCTGATAATTAATATCTTTCCTCCCACTTCCTCTTAAATAAACTCCAGCTAAAAATCAACTTGGATCTGGCTCAGATGAGCAAAGATAAAGGGATGTGCTGCTAAAAACAGCTAGAAAAATGCCACTTTAGGGTTCCCAATAAATGGAAATCAGGTATTTTCCCTTAAAAGCTCAGGACCAGGAACATCTTGTTTTCTGGAGCTAGAGGCCATTTGCAGTCATGGAAATTAAAAATAAATGAATAAAGTTTAGTCTAGAAGGGTTTTTTTATTCCTAAATTCCCTGTCGCCACTGCAAGGGAGACAAGGCACCAACAGGGGATATTTGAGGGACTGAAGGGCCCTGTGCAGAGAGTCTGAGGGAGGAAACAGATTTGGCTTTGCTCTTGGGATCAGAGGGACAATTCTGGGCATCCCAAAAACTGACTCCAGTGGAGGACATCAAACCTGGCAGGATGCCGGGAGTCACCACCTCGAGGGACAAGGTGGAAAAGCACATTAAAAAACAGGCATTTCAGGCCTTGGACAAGGGCCACGAGCCAGCCCAGGTGGCCAAGGAGGTTGTCACCATCCTGGGTGGGACCAGCACTGGTGTGTCCAGTGGGACCAGGGAGGGGATTGTCCCCCTCTGCTGGGAACTGCTGGAGCACCACAAATCCTGAGGGCAGCTCCAGGCCCCTCATGACAAGGAGGGCTTTGAGGGGCTGGAGTGTGTCCAGGGAAGGGAATGGAGCTGGGAAGGGTCTGGAGAATTCCTGAGGGAGCTGGGAAGGGGGCTCAGCCTGGAGAAAAGGAGGCTCAGGGGGGCCCTTGTGGCTCTGCACAACTCCCTGACAGGAGGGGGCAGCCGGGGGNTCCTGGGATTCTGGGACTTTGTGACAGGATAACACACAAGCACAGAGTGATCCCATGCTGAGGTACTTCAGCCATGCACCAGTAACCCCAGAACGGATGAACTGGTCTGGAACTGGGAGTTTTTATTGCTCTGGGGGGATGGAAGCAGCACCCATGACCTGTGGAACATCCCACATCCCTTGTGCCCCACCAACCAAGCCAGGATGACACAGGAGCTATGCTCCAACCATGCTGAGTGGGATATTTGCAGGAATAAAACACAAGGATGTAGCTCATCCAGTCATCTGGAATTCCCAGAAAAACCAGACAGGCACCATGGACAGCAGAGCTGACTGGAGAATTCAGTCACTTATTATTCCACACTGGAGACTCCTGACGAGCTTCTGCAGGAAATCTTGGACATCTGGATGTGCCTGCATTTGTTTGGACACCCACCGCACCATTATTTTGGTGGGAGATGCAGAATCCTATTTCAGCACCGGCAAAAATCCATCAGGATACAAAAGACTTTTCCTACTGCAAAAAAAAAAAAAAAATTTGGAGGAAAGGTTTTGGAGCAGTCTGGGTGCTCTGTTCACTCCCAGCTCAATCCACAGAAGCAGTTATCCCACAGAGAGGGTGTGGAGTGAGATAGAGAGGGGAAAAAAAACCAATTCTCAAAAATAAGTCACCAAACCCCTTCAAATTCCATATGAAAAGGTAAATCTTCCCAAAAGGTCTGTCTGGAATAAATAGAGAGAGATCTATTCCGTTTTGAGGTGCCCTGGAAGTGTCACTGAGAAGCCCAGATGGTCACCAGGATGATAAATCCAGTTTAACAAAGCCCAGCTGAACTGACCCATGGTGCACCAGCACAGGACTTGTCAGGACACAAAAGACTTTTCCTACTGCAAAAAAAAAATATTGGAGGAAATGTTTTGGAGCAGCCTGGGTGCTCTGTTTGCTCCCAGCTCAGCCCAGAGCAGCAGTTATTCCACAAATGGGGTGTGGAGTGAGACGGGGAGAGAAAAAAACCCGAATTCCCAAAAAAAAAGACACCAAAAATTAAAAAAAATAAATAAAATTCTAGAATAAATAGAGACCTGTTCTAAGGTGCCCTGGAGGTGCCAGTGGTCACTGAGAAGCCCAGATAGTCACTGGGATGATAAATCCAGTTTACCAAAGCCCAGCTGGACTGAGCCCTGCTGCACATGCCTTCTCCTCCATCCGGATCCAGCTGTCATCCCTTTTCATGGCATTTGTGAGGAGCCACCAGGTGCCCTGTGAGGATGATTTTCCACCTGTCTCGTTGATCTCCTGCCAAACAAACCGAGTCCAAGCCCGGCCTGGAATTCAAGGAAAAGCTCAGCGGAGGCTCTGCAAGATGCCCTGACGTGGCATCCTGCTCATCTGACCTTTGGAATGTCAATCCAAGGCTGTTTGGAGGGAAAGGTCAGCCTGGAGATCAAACACAAACAAGAAAATCTAGGCAGGCTTGGATGCTCTCCCTGTAAATCTTCAGGAGGTGGAAATTGGATCCAAATCTCCAAATGCTCCAGACAGGGTAACAGAGAAGTGGAAAAAATGTGGTTTTACCTCCAGGATTTTGATGGATCCCAAGCTCCGAGTGCTGCAGAGCTGCTGCCTCTGCCTGGTGTGGTCAGGTCTGGTGTTTTAATAATTTCATGTTTTTCTGTCTCAGGTCAGAAACTGAAACTGCACCGAGGTTCAGTCAGAAAGAGCCCAGAGCACCAAAAATCAGGTACAAGAGGTGTCCTGAAGGTCCCACCTGGAATTCTGCATCCAGCTCTCGGTTGCCAGCACAGGAAGGACCTGGAGCTGATGGAGCACGTCCAGAGGAGGCACAAGGATGATCCAAGGGATGGAGCAGCTCTGCTGGGAGGAAAGGCTGGGAGAGCTGGGAATGTTCACCTGGAGAAGGGAAGGATCCAGGGAGAGCTCAGAGCCCCTTCCAGGGCCTAAAGGGGCTCCAGGAGAGCTGGAGAGGGACTGGGGATAAGGGATGGAGGGACAGGACACAGGGAATGGCTTCCCACTGCCAGAGGGCAGGGATGGATGGGATATTGGGAATTAGGAATTCCTGGCTGGGAGGGTGGGGAGGGGCTGGGCTGGAATTCCCAGAGCAGCTGTGGCTGCCCCTGGATCCCTGGAAGTGTCCAAGGCCAGGTTGGACATTGGGGCTTGGAGCAGCCTGGGACCGTGGGAGGTGTCCCTGCCCATGGAATGGGATGAGCTTTAAGATCCCTTACATCTCAAACCACTCCAGGATTCCATGAATCCTGACACCAGTCAGGAATTCAACCACGGATCAGGGATGACAAGGAAATATTCCCCTTAATCAAAGAGATCGATTTTATGGAAAAATAACCAGACTCTTCCAAGAATTGCAGTCCAAGGAGATTTAACCCTACAAGAAGGGAAATTATGGAAGCGAGGAATGTGTGGCTGGAAAAGTAGTCATGGAACAATAATGAATGGGAACGGATTCCCGGTTTTTAGGAAAACCACAGCCCTCGTTTGCTCCACAGAAATGATATGCATATATTTATTTATTGACATATACCAGGATTTATGGATAATGGATTTATTCATGCCTCCTAAATAATAGAATCCAAAGTACATAGCTGGGATTTTAGGAAAAACAACAATTTTTCCCTTAATTCCTCAATCCTGGCACATTTTTGAGTTCTCCAGCTCCATATATCCAATTTTTCCCCGGCAAACAGAGTTTTCCATGGCAGAAAATATTTCATTTTCACAATTTCTCTTCCAAGAAAGTTGGTTTTTTTCCCCTGCCAGCGACTGAGGCTCTGTTTTGATGCTCCCAAAAACTGAAAGCCGCTTTTATCTCCCAGGTGAGGTTTTTCTCCCAGGTTTTCTCTGGGAAGTTGGATAAAAAGGGTTTGGAGCTGGCTGAGGAGAACAAACTGCCAGGTCCTTTCAGGAGAAATAAAAGTGTCTGAGCAACGTGGAGCTGCTGCTTCCACTCTTTGGTTTGGCTCAAAAAGGAAATGTGAAAGCTCTTTGTATGTTGGGAAAAATCCCAGCTTTTTTCAGGAATATCAAATTGTTTGGATTAAAGGAAGGAAAAAAACTCCCATTTAAAGACTGGAATTGTTATGTTAGAAGAGAATCCTACAGGATTTTTGGGATCTGGGGGGCTTTTCTTGCTCCAAGGAAAGTGGTATTTGATCCAGGTAAAGGGGTACTCCATGGGATGTGATCCATGGGAACGCTGGAGAATTTTGGGAAATTCATTCCCAGAAATCAAATAATTGTGAGAATTATAAGTTTAGTGAAAAGTGTAAAGAAGCACAGTGCATTTTGGGGGGAAAAAACCCCAAACCCTGTGGATTTAGGGAACAGCTGATTCCTAAATTATTTCGGTTCAAAGCGTGGGGGAAATGCTGGAATTTGCATCCTCTCCCAAAGGAAAGGGAAAGGGAAAGGGAAAGGGAAAGGGAAAGGGGAAAGGAGGAAAGGGAAAGAAGGAAAAGAAACCAGAGAAGAGACATGAGAGAGAAAGGAGGGAGGTGGAGAGAAAGAAACAAAAGAAGAGAAACAAAGGGAGAGGAAAATCCTTTCAAAAATTCTCGTCTTCCTCTTAAACTTGTTCACTTTTCATCCCAACTCCTCCTGCCAGCCCAGCGTAAAGTTTGGGAGACTGGGAATAAAGAGGAAAAGAAAGGATCAGGATTAATGTTGGGTTCAGGGCATTTCTTCCTCGGCCAATCAAAGACTTCAAACTTAATTTTTTTAACTCCAAGCCTTTGAAAGGAGTGATTTAAATGAGCAAATCCATGCAATTCGAGGGGATGATTGGGTCAAACACACTTGAAAGGTTCCATGGATTTAACTGCTAGGAATTCCTGGGACAGATTGAAATTTCCAGGCAATTTTCCGAGAATTCTGAGCTTTTAAATTCACTGTGAGAAGAAACATCTGAGTTCTGTTCTGCTCCAGTCCCAAGGGAATGTGTTTGACAAAATTTGGACTAGGGCAACAAAAAATGTGGGAAGAGTTGGAGCACCTTCAGCATTTGCTTTCCTTTTATCCCATTTTTCCACAGTCTTTTCCTCAGGTTTTTCCAACTCCTGGTTCCACAGGAACATTCCTTACCACAAATCCCTTGAAAGCCCAGGCTGGAGCAGCAGGAATTCTTTTCTCTCCTGCTGTGGCTGCAACTCAGACACCAGAGCAGAGCGTGAGCCCATCCGTATCCTGCAGAAAAGTAGGAATAGCCAGAGATTTATGGAAAACCCAAGAAAACAGCAAAAATTTAGAAAATTTAAAAGTTTAGCAAATTAAAGTGGGTCTGGGCAAGAAGAGAGAAGAAGAAATGGAAAATAAACCCAAGAAGACTCCTTGCTCCTGGCTCTGCCATCACTGAGTCCAACGACAAAAAATTCCCAGATTCCAAGGGAATTTTCCCTGCTGCATCCCAAGGAAAATAAAAATTCTCAGGAAAGGAATTAAATCCATTCTGGGCCTTGAAGGAAGCTCAAAGACAATTGCAGCAACACTAAAACCATTCCAAATGGTCTCAAGCTGTCCCACAAATGATCTCCTGCTGCCTCAGCTCACCGAGACTTCCAAAGGGAATAATTGAAGGCTGGAGACGCTGCCCACACTCCTTAAAAACTGCTTGGGATGAACTCCGGAGGACTTGGAGGGAATATTATTTATCATCCTCTGGGGATGGAGCTAGGGAATCGCTGATATCATCAAATCCTTTCTCTTAACTTCCAACAGGGGGGTTCTCTATGCGCAGCTCCATTCAAATGGAATTTAATCCAGGACACAATTTCGAGGTTATTTGATTCATTTCTTGCCAGATTCCATTTGCTGACTCCTGGTCTTTCCGTATTTTTTTTTTCCCTGCAGATGAATCCTATTAAGGAGGTAAAGATGGAAGCGGAATTCAGAGAGAGGGAGCCTTAAAATAATTGATGTAGGGAAGGCAACCCTGAATAAGGGAGTCAAGACCCTGCTCAATTTAACAATTCTGTGTTAAGTCTGGCTTAAATCCCAACCATTCCCAGGCCAGGGAAGTTTGGAAGGTGCCAAAATGGGAATTTTCATAACAACATGAGGATGGAAAGGTCCCTCAGGTGATTAAGTCCCCCCAGACTTTAAAATCCCAGACTCCTGGATTATAAATTTATTGAGTTGTCCCAAAGATTAAATTCCAGCATGGAGCATCTGTTTGGCAGAGCATCCAGGAGGATGCAGAATTCCGGCAGTGCTGGATCAATCCCTGAATTTCCGTGTGCAGATTTACTCCTGAGGTTTATCTGGGAGCTGAGATTTTCCATCAAGGATCAGCAGCGGACAGGAATTGTCGAGAATTCCTTTTGTGGCTGTGCCTGGATTGGTTTTATTTTCTTCATTTCAACATTTTGGGAAAAATCTCCTTTTCCAGTCAAACCAGCAGCTCCCTGGATTTCTCTGGTAAATCCAACAGCTGGGGGACGAGGCATCCTGAAAATTCCCTGTTTGAGCAGCCCAGATTAAAAAAGCTGGGATGAAGGCCCAGGTTACAGAGGCAGGAATAACAAAGGAATTTGCCTTTCCTCCAGACTGGAATGGAGTTTAACTCTTTAATCCCTGCATTTATCAGACCCTGCCCCAAATGTATTCGGGGTTTGTCAGCACAATCTGGAATGTTCTGGGTTTGAGCAGCCGTGGGGAGGCCACAAAGATGAATCCAGGCATGGAAAACCTCTGGGAGAATGTTCACCTGGAGAAGGGAAGGGTCCAGGGAAATCCTTCCAGGGCCTAAAGAGGCTCCAGGAGAGCTGGGGAGGGACTGGGGACAAGGCATGGAGGGACAGGACACAGGGAATGGCTTCCCACTGCCAGAGGGCAGGGATGGATGGGATATTGAGAATTAGGAATTCCTGGCTGGGAGGGTGGGGAGGGGCTGGGCTGGAATTCCCAGAGCAGCTGTGGCTGCCCCTGGATCCCTGGCAGTGTCCACGGCCAGGCTGGACACTGGAGCTTTGAGCAGCTCGGGATAATAGGAGGTGTCCCTGTCCATGGAATGGTCTGGAATGGGATGAGATTTAAGGCCCTTTTCCTCCCAAACCATTCTGGAATTCTTTCCTGACCAAATCCTGAGCTCCCAGGGCCATTAAAGCGAATTTGACTCTTTATTCGGGAGACTGGGAACAAAGAGGAAAAGAAAGGACCAGGATTAATGTTGGGTTCAAATAAGCAACCCCGGGAGAGCCCAACCCCAAACCATTCTCTGGATGAGGATTTAAAACTCCAAACTCAATAAATCCCTAATAAATCATCAAAATTCTGCACTTTGGGGGGGTTTTTTGTGGTTATTTTCCCTGCAAATGCTTTTCCCAGGTCCAGGGTGGAATTAAAGCTGTCAGCAGCTCCCAGCTTCTTTGGATTTGCACCAGGAATCATCAACATGTGGAGAAAGCTTCAGTATCCTGCTCCTTATCCACGTCCCCTGGGAATAAGGAGCAAGAAACGCCAACAATTTTGGGATGAGATTCAGGCAAAATCCCTAAAAGTGGCAGTGGTTTGTTGGGCTGTCAAAAGACAAAGATGTGGAGCTGATCAAAGCTCCTCTGGGAACCTCCTGAATATCTGTTCTTCCCAGCAATCGGAAAAATTCTGGGAAGGGATTTGGGATATGGCAAAAAGGCTCCTAAAAAATTAAATAATCAAATGAAAAATACTGAAAATGCTCCCTTTTTTTTGTACAGAAACAAAAGAGGTAAAAAAGGGAGATAAAAATAAACTTTCACCCATGCAGAGTGACTTTAGCCCAAATTATTTAGGCAGAGAAATATTATTAATTAGCTGTGCCAGAATTGGGGAGAAAACAATTCAATTGCCTCCTTCTTTTCTGGAAGGCTCTGATTGGAGCCATATTTTAGGAATTTTCTCCTGGGTGTGCATTTTTGGGCTGGTTTTCCAAAAGATGGAGTTGAAGCAGTAATTAAAGAGAAATTAATGAGGGTATCACCAATTTAGGGGCTTTTGCACCACTTGGAATTCCCTTTAAACCCAGGAAAACATTTTCTGTGGAAACATTTTCCAGGAAAACCAACGTGGTTTGTAAAGAAATTTCTGCTTTTATTTATGTTGGAAAAAAGCAGATTTAGCGAGTGTTTTGTATAAAATCATTGGCATCGGGAATCTGTCCAATAATGTTGGGATGTCCCATAATCCATCGTCTCCCAGTTTATCCAGGGGTTTGATGTCATTCCTTAGAATCATTTAAAAGGGTCAGTGAGAGAATTCTGGAATGATTTGGGTGGGAAGGGACCTTAAATCCAATCCCATTCCACCCTATTCCATGGGCAGGGACACCTTCCACTGTCCCAGGTTGCTCCAAGCCCCAGTGTCCAACCTGGCCTTGGACACTTCCAGGGATCCAGGCGCTTCTCTGCTCCCAGGGAACTGGGACGGGAAGAGAAGAAAGAGCCTGAAGTGGCACCAGGAAAGGTTTCAGTTGGATCAGTTGGATTCAGTTGGATCTTTTCATGGAAAAGGTTGTCAAGCATCGGAACAGGCTGCCCAAGGAAGTAATGGAGTCCCAGTCCATGGAAGTGCTCCAAAAGATGTGGATTTGGCAGCTGAGGCCGTGGGTTGGTGGAGAACATAGTGGTGGTTGATGGATTGATGATCTTGGATGTCCTTTCCAATCTTAACAATTCCCTGATTCCATGATTTTAGAAAGGGATTTAACCACATTTTTAATACCTCCTCACCTTTTCAAAAGCTCCTTTCGTGCTCCGGGAATTCCTCACGGTGGGAATCTCATTTCCAAAAGTCTAAAATTCCTCAGGATTGGGGTAAATGGAATTAATTGGAAGAAGCTCATGGAAGACATTCATGTTAAACACAGATTCCATAGGAATTGCAGGTCCTGACTGAGGAATTGTTCAGCTGAGGGCACTTGGATACAGGAATTCCCACATCCAGCTCTCACGTTCCCTGCTTTCCTTGTGTTTAAAGAGCTGGGATCTTGTGTTCCAGCACAATCTGTCCCTCCCGAGCTGTTTTAACAATCTCCAGCTGCATTTCCTTCAACGTTTCCCATTTTTTCCCTCTTTTCCAGCACTTGTCCATCCTCCCTCATCTTCATTTCATTTTCCAGCCCATCCTCCTCTGTCAGCCAAGGGAGCTCTCTTCAGTCCAGACCATCTGGATGTTTTTCTTTGGATGGAAATCTTTGTTGTGGGCTCACTTCTCCAATTCTCCCGTTGTTTCCATGGTTTATTTACAAATGTCAACAGACACAGTTGGATCCCACACAGATTTCTTCCTTTTTGCGGGAATTCTGACACAAAATAAGGAATTTGTTACCTTGGAATGTGTGAGGGTGCTGGGCATTGCCCAGGCTCCCCAGGGAATGGACACAGAGCTGCCAGAGCTACAAGAGCATTTGGACAACACTTTAGGCAGGTTTAGATGGGATTTGGGGGAGAAATTCCTAGCTGCGAGAGCGGGGAGGCCCAGCAATAGAATTCCTGGAGAAGCTGGGGCTGCCCCTGGATCCCTGGAAGTGTCCAAGGCCAGGCTGGACATTGGGGCTTGGAGCAACCTGGGATAGTGGAAGGTGTCCCTGCCCACGGGATGATCTTCAAGGTCCCTCCCAACCCAAATTATTCCGTATTTCCATGAATGTTTGATTTTCCATCCATTCCAGGTCTATAATTCCAACTGCACCTGGATCAAATCTTTCATTTGGAGCCTGTCCTGTACAGAAATCCACCCTTGTCTCGCTGCTTGCTTTGAACATAGCAGCAAAACCCAAAAGGAATGAGGGATTTAATGATGCTTAATTAAGAAGTATCTCATTAAGGGGAGATATTGAGTCAAGGTTGGTCTGGGAAGGGAGCAGGGCGTGGGTCAGGCAGCAACTCCATGGAATTCAGCATCTCCAGGTTCTCCTCTTGGAAACAGACCATGGAACTTTGAGGTGGCTGAACCTCCTCTGGGTGACTTTTCCTTGATTTTCAGGAGGCAGCTTTGATTTTTGGCTGCTTTGTTCCAGGTGTGTGGCTGGGCTGTGCCGTCGGAGCCGGAGAAAGGTTGGAAAACCTTTAATTTTTCCAACCTTTCCAACCTTTTTTCCAAGAGGAAGGAGAGGCCAGCGTGGAGTCAGGGAAGCAGAGATTGTTTGAACAGGAACAGCAGAAACAATCCCAGAGGGAATCTTCACTCCATGTGGTTTGGGGTTTTTCTTCAGGAACAGCGCGGGAGAAGCAATTCCTGTGCTCTGATTTACATCCAAACATGGAACATTTGGATTTTTGCCCCCAAAGACAAGGAAGGGGCTGCCTGTGAAGCAAAGCAGAGCTGGAGATGAAGTCCCAAAGTCTTCAGGAACAAAAAAGCTAACTTGAGAAGCCAGCTCGTTTAGCACGGCTCCTGCTCTCACCAAAGGCCACTGACATTGAAAGACTGGGACAGCAAAGCGCAGAGCCCCAGAATCAGCAGAATTCCAAGGATAAGCTGGAAGGTGAATGATCCAAATTGCTCCGATGTGCTGAGTTAGGTGGCTGAGAGCAGCAAAATGAAGGAGCAGCTCCACAAAAGGTCCTGCAGGGAGCACAAAAATCGGGAAGTTGCTGCTCAGCAGCAAAATGAAGGAGCAGCTCCACAAAAGGTCCTGCAGGGAGCACAAAAATCGGGAAGTTGCTGCTCAGCAGGAGGAAGAGCTTGGACAAGCACCCAAAAATGCTCTGGGAATGGCTCCTTCCTGAGGATTCCCGGTGCTGAAGGAGTGGGATGCACCACAAATGGACAAAGAGTTTGTTCCTGGAATGAAGGGCATCACTGGAAAATAAGGAATGTCTTAATCAGAAGAATGGCACTTGGTGACAAGTCTTATTGGATCACCTGAAATCCACCTGGAATCCACCTGGAATCCACCTGAAATCCACCTGGAATCCACCTGGAATCCACCCAGCACAAATCCACGGCCCTGCAAAGTGCGTGAAGTACAAAAAGGAAGAGAATCTTTGGAAAATCCAGTTAAACCAGGAAAAACACCTCTTCATTCCAGGTTTCCTGGAAGTAATGCTGCAGGAAAGCCAGAAATGCAAAGCAGATGGTTCTGGTTTCTACTGGATGGGATTTGGGTGGCTTAAAAATTGAATATTCCATCCCTCCACTGGGATGATTCCCTCCCTTTTAACCCACCTGGCTGACAAAGGAAATTGGAAAGGATTTTTCTTTCCTGCTCTCTCTCTTTCCACAAAAGATCCTTTGACAGAGTGCAATCTGTCTTTGCACTAATTATCTCATCAAGTGAAACAACAGCTCAGAGCTGGTGGCACGAGAGTGTCCTAATGGGACAGAGGTTCATGTCCACAAAAAGGAGGGGGGAAATGGAAAAAAGAAAAGCTGGAGGCATGAAGAATTCACACAGCATTTCTTTTAATATGATCAGAGTGAAAGTGTCCCTGCCCATGGCAGGGTGTGGAACACGATGGTCTTTAAGGGCCCTTCTAAAACATTCTGGGGTTTTAGAATCACTTAAAACTCATTAACCTCATTCAGGAAGCTGAGCCAGAAATCCCATGATTTTATAGGACATTCTGACCAGCTAAAAGGAAAGGATAAACCAGAGGCTGATTGGGGGGACACAGCTGGGAATGTGACACCCGAGCTTTGGTGGGTGCTGAGGGGATGGGGCACCACCAATGTGTCCTTTGATGGGAGTGAGAGTGTCCCTGCTCATGGCCGGTGGTCTTTAAGGGCCCTTCTAAAACATTCTGGGATTTTAGGATCATTTAAACTCATTCAGGAATCTGAGGCAGAAATCCCACGATTTTATAGGATATTCTGACCAGCTGAGAGGGAAAGATAAACCTGAGGCTGACTGGGGGGACACAGCTGGGAATGTGACACCCGAGCTCTGGTGGGTGCTGGGAGGTCAGGGCACCACAAAGGGGTGTCTGACAGGGGACAGCATCCAAGGAAAAGGGAGGATTTTGCAGGAATGACTGCAAAAAATGCTGTAAATGAAGGATCTGGACTCATGTTGGAGCTTTTTAGGCACAAACTGGGGAGGAATCAAGAGCTAAGACAGCTTTAAAAATTGTCATTTTCCATTTCCCCCCCAAAAGTGTCCCCGTGTCATCTGGGCTGTTGTGACACCAATTTATCATCTGAAGGGAATCCAGTGCAAAATATGGAACATTTCCTAGTCTGGATTAATCATGGGAAAGGCTGTGCAGATTAACCAGGGCTTGTTTTCCACCCAGACTATCAGACAGGAATCTCCGTGTGTGGGCTGGATCGATTCTGCCCCGCTTTTTCTTTATTTTGAACACCGTAGAAATGGAATAATTTGGCTGGAGCCAGGCCAGGAGCATTGTGGAGTTAATGAATTTCTGAGCAGGTTTTTTTAGCAAGGCTTTGTGCTTCAAAAAAGCCACTGAGCACAAAATTAACTGGGCAGACTTACAAAACAGCCAAGGCAGACACTGCAGGAGTCAAGAAGAGGTTGTGAGGGGAAAAGCTCTTGGCTTTCATCTCCCTGCGTGTCATAATCACAGATAATGCTTTATCCTGGGAATTAAAGGAGTGATTCCAAGCCAATTTAGGATGAGAAGGGAAAAACTGGGGTTGCAGGACTGGAGCTGTTGGGAAATAGGAATTATTGCTCCAGCACAGCCTCGGGGTTGCTGCGGGCCAGGATTTGTTCACTCCACATGGAGGGGTGTGAGGGGAGCAAAGGCACTTGCCATGATAAAATCATGGCATTTTTAAGGCTGGAAAAGACCTACAAAATCATCAATCCAGCTGGGAATCCAACCCCACCTTGCTCACCACTAAATCTTGTCCCCAAACACCACATCCATGTGGTTTTTTGGGATGGGGACTCCACCCCTGCCATGGGCAGCCTGTTCCGATGCTTAATGACAGTTTCTGTGGAGAAAGTTCCCGTACTATCCAATCTAAACCTCCCCTGGCACAACCTGAGGCTGTTGCCTTTCATTCCTTCTTTTCACCTGGGAGAAGGGCCCACCCTCCACCTGTGCTCCCTCTCCACATGGGAATAGCGAGTGCTTCATCCCAGGATTTGCTCTGCCACCTCTTCCTGTATTTTCCACGGGATCTGGAGCAGGGTTTGGATATTCAATTTCTCCTGGTGCTGAGATGGTGCATTCACTGCCTTTGCATATTTGGAACAAAACTGTGGGAGGATGGGGAATTTCTGGGAACAGAAACCTCTCCTGTGGGAATTTCCCAATTAATGGAGGTTGGACAGAGCAGCTGTGGCTGCCCCTGGGTCCCTGGTAGTGACCAAGTCCAGCTTGGATGGGGTTTGGAGCACCCTGGGATAGTGGGAGGTGTCCCTGCCGTGGCAGGGGTGGCACTGGATGGTTTTTAATGCCCCTTCCAACCCAAAGCATTCCAGAATCCCATGGAATTGTTCTGTACCTCTGGGCCTTTACCAGAGGCCTGCAGCATGACCTAGAGGTTGGTAGGGAGGAATAATTCCTTTTCAGCCACCCCTGGAATGTTTTCCAGCAGTTCAAAGGCTCTGCTGGGTTGTTTTGTTCAATAGTGACCATCATGCTGTGAGCAAACACCCTCTGGAGCAGCCCCTGGCCACCAGACAGCACATCCCATGGGATGTGGGAGAGCTGCTCCCTCCCACAAAAAAAGTTCTTCCTTCCCAGTAGGTTCCACCTTTCAGAAATCCTATAAAAGCAGCCCTAAATTGAAGTCAAATTTGGGCCAAAATATTGCCCAGACTCAGTTTGCTTCAAAAAAAAAAAGAGAATTTGTAGTGTTGAATACTGTACTTTTCCATAAAATTTGCATAAGCATGGAATGTGCCCTCAGGCTCCTTCCCAAGCATTCTGGGCATCCTCTTCCCACATTTATTAACAGTGTTTGAACTCTGGAGCAAATCTGAATTTTTCTTTGTCAATCCCAAAGTTTCCATTGCTGCCCAGGCTGGAAGGAGCTCAGGGTTCTCATCACACTTTTCAATTAATTTCCAATTCTCTTCCCCTCATCAAGGTTGTTCTTGGGTTAATTCCTTCTCTCCTCTTTTTTTCTAGGTAAAATAAAATCAAGAAAACAGCCATGAGAGGAAAAAAATGGTTGGGAAAAGGAGAGTTAAATCCAGGCAGTTTAATTCCAACCCTGCTAAAGGCTTGAGCATTTTAATGGAAGTTGGATGATTTTATGGCTTAAGAAATGCTCTAAATCTGAATTTTGGGGGCTGTTTAAGAGGGTGGCTGGTCCAAAGGAAACAACTTGTGAGCTGGGAGCTTCCTTCGTTCTCATGGAGTCCTGGAATTTCAGAGGAAGGTCCACGTCTCCTCCTGTTCCCAGGGATCCATAAGGATACAAGAACCACATTGTTAATTACGAAAGGAAAATTATTTTGCTGTGGGTGGTGTTGTCCAATCTCCCATTCTCCTGTTCCAAACTCCTTGGAATTCCACTCTGGATTCAGGGATGGCTTAGTGATCCCCTTGAAATTGTGGCACGGGATCCTACTACCTTAAAACAAATTTGTGTCCACCCTGCTATGAACAAAATGTGAATTTTTGTGTTCTGGAGTGGCACGAGAGCAGCAATAAATTGCTCTTCTTCCCTTTTTTTCCCGTTGGGGGGTGGCTAAAGATTGGTGTTCCTCATTTAGGGAAATGTTTTCCTGATGGGGAAAGGAATTATTTGATGGACACCAACAGTTTGTGTCAAGTTTTTCAGGGAGCAAAAACACAAATGCGCAGATGAAATAAGCAGCCAGTTAATTTCTCCTTCACAGTTGTTTCATGGAAATGAAGAACTGGAATTCTTCGGGAGCCATCAAAGCTGGGAAATAAATGCACAATTAGCTGCAGGAAAAGCGCTGAAAGCCATTAGCGCTCATTTGAGAATAATAATGCACTTCAAGCCTATTTGTTGAAATATAAATACAATTATGGGGAAAGAAATTAATGCACAGTGGGGAGTTTCTTGAAGATGGCATCACATTTTCTGCGGCACGAGATTAAATGAGTGAAACCATGGGGTTTTTGGGGAGGCAAACAATGGGGATGGTGTAGGGAAAGCGGAGATAAAATTGAAAAAAAAAATATTGGAACGTCCCCAGCAATGGGGATCAAAGGAGAGAAAGATTTGCCAAAGGGGTCTGAGGGATGAAAGGCTTGTCCTGGTCTCCAGGGATGTTCCCAGTGGGAAGGCGCTTTGGGACCCAGCTGGAAGTGGAGGTGCTGCTGGCAAAGGAGAAGTTCAGGCCACTGGAAATTTGGCCACGGAGATCCAACAGATTCCTGCTGCAAATAATTCATTCTGATCACCAGGGCAGTGGGCAGAGGTTTCTCTTCATTCAAAATCATAATTTTTGAGCTTTTCTTTGCCATCCACCCTGATCCCATCAGGAAACTTCCCTGGAGATGCTGGCACAGAGCTGGAGACTGGAAAACCTCCCCCAGCAAATGGAGCTGCAGGTGGTGGATTAGGGGTGACTGTGCTGGGAATTCTGGGATCTGCCAGGAGGGGTGGCCTTGGAGGAGATGATCAGGGATGAAAACATGGGACAAAGGTTGACTGGGCGTGGAAACTCAGCCTAGAACCGTGGGATCATGGGATCAGAGAAACACGGGATCGGAGAACCTCGGGATAACAGAAACACAGAAACACAGAATTGCAGAATCATGGAAATACAGAAATACAGAATCACGGATATTAAATCCCATCCCATTCCAGGAACACGGGATCACAGGATCATGGAATCAGAGAACCACTGAGACATGGAATGGTTTGGGTGAGAAGGGATATTAAATCCCATCCCATTCCACCCCGTGCTGTGGCCACGGACACCTTCCACTAGCCCAGGGTGCTCCAAACCCCATCCAACCTGGCCTTGGACACTTCCTATGAGGGTGAGGCCCTCAGGGTGCCCAGAGCAGCTGTGGCTGCCCCATCCCTGGAAGTGTCCAAGGCCAGGTTGGACAGAGCTTGGAGCAGCCTGGGACAGTGGAAGTTGTCCCTGCCCACGGTAGGGGAGGAATGGGATGAGATTAAATGTCCCTTCCCACCCAAACCACCCTGGGATTCTATGAATTGTCAAATCACAGAAAAATTGGGAAAAGCCTGGAATCTGTTGACACAACTGATTGAGCTTCTGTTTGGGAGCTCATGACCTTCAGGAAGAACCAGAATGTTCCTCATCTCTGAGCATGCAATTAATGGGGTTGGAATCAGCTGGGATTCTTCTGTACTTCCATTTATCCATGCGCTGCTGCCCTTGTGAGCTGGCCCATCTCTGGCTGATGTTTTGCCAGCTTCCTTGGATATCCCAAGGGAAAAGGGAAGGAAGGAAAGGTTAAGTAGTCAAATCACAGTAGTCAAATGCCAGCAGAAATCCCACAACTTCTCCCCACATCAGCTTTTCCAAGTATTCCATCCTTCAGGATTGACTTTCAAGAGAAGATCACAGAGCAGGGCTGGTCCAGTAATGTTGCAATAATTAAAATCTGAATTGCCAACATGAAACGGAGACAGCAGAAACTGCTCATGACAATGACATAAACAGGATATTTCTCTGCTATTTTTATAATGAGATCCCCCAGTCACTTAAAATAGGAATGTAAAATGATTTGGAAGAGGGTAATAGATTAATCTGTCCTTGGACACAGGTTGAATTCCTTTAGGGATGTGTAAAACAGGGATTTATCCCACCTAACTGTGGCTGTGTGGAATCCACTGAAGAGTGGCAGTGAGGCCGTGCTTCAGCAGATGCTGGGACTCCCTCACACAGGGATGGACACTTCCAGGAATCCAAGAATCCCACACTCCAATCTGAAGATGTCAGGATCCAAACAGCTCACGTTGGATAAGAGGAATCCCATTCCCAGACTGGAACTTGGGGGCTTGCCCACCACTAACATGATCCTACCTGGAATGAAGGTTTTCAATCCATAGCCTTCAGAAAACGTATTTATCCAAGTTTTTTAGATGTTGTGGACACGAATAAATTCATAGAATCATGGAATAGTTTGGGTTGGAAGGATCTGAAAGCTCATCCCATTCCCACCCCCTGCCATGGGCAGGGACACCTCCCACTATCCCAGGCTGCTCCAAGCCTCATCTGACTTGGCCTTGGACACCTCCAGGGATCCAGGGGCAGCCACAGCTTCTCTGGGCATAAAATAAAAATTTAGAAGGCACCTTGAACATCTTATTGCTTCTGTCCTGAGGCCATTTTTGGCCACCAAAGCCACAGCTCCTCCACTGACTTCCTCAGCAGACAACCTTTGCCTGGTTTATTTAAATCCCCAGGCTGTAAGGAGTCAAAGAAAACAGGAAACAGCTCCCACCTGGCTTCCTTGGGACACATTTGCAGCTGCTGGAAAAGTTGCTGGGAGCAGCAAGCTGGTCCTGCCCGGGGCAAAGCTTCTCCTGGAGGAGCAGCTGCAGAGAGAACTCGACAAGGTGGAGCTCATCTCTATTCTGGTGACATTTCCAGGACACCGAAGTGACTTTTCCCCCCCAAGGCAAAGTGGCTTCTGACCCGAGGCTTTGCTTCATCAGCCTGCCAAGCTGGGAGCCAAATTTATCTGGAATCCTTTTAAATCCATTTTGTACCTCGCCCTGAAGCCCTCACGTTCGTGGAGAGGGTTTGGATGCCCCCAGGCCATTTGTTAACGCTCTGTTAATGACGATTACATCAGACCTAAAGTGAGGTGGAGAAAGGGGAGTTACTCCTGCATGGAAATGTGGGAAGGCACATTCCCACAGCATCCATGGAAAGCAACGAGCTCCTGGTTGCTGGAGGGCAATAAATAATGGATGCAGGGAAAGCAGGTTGGGGTTTAATTGCTCAGCCTGACACCAGTGGGTGACAGAAAGGGCTTGCGTGCACACCCGCAGGAAACGGGGTGGGATGATGGGATGGGACCAGAGCTTCATCCCTTCCCACCAACCGACCTGGCGAGCCGTGCTGGAATGAGTGATGCTAATGAAGATGTGAGGGGAGTGCTCCAGCTCCCAGGAAATCCTCTGGAAATGGAGAAATCTCCCACAAAGAGCCAAACCCAGCCAAGCGAGCTGCGAGCGTGAGGCGTTTTTTCTGACTGATTTCATCTGGCTCTGATCAAAACCATCATCAGGAGGCACAACCCTGTGAAGGACCAGAGCAGCCCCAGGGTTTGGGTCCATCAGGCTGTTGGGATTTCTTCCCTAAAACACCTGGCTGTCCTCAGGGCCTGGGAGCTGCTCCAGTCCGAGCGGGTTTTAATTGCAGAGGAAATCGTGATATTATTCCATGATATTATTCCATAGGAACGTGGTGAATCCCCTGGGATTGAGACCCTACAACAGCTGAAAGGTGGCTCAGGGGCTGCCCTCACCTCCCACTTGGCCCTTTAACCCCCAGTTCTGTGTGGAAAAAACAGGAAACATAAATCAGACACAACTTCAAACAAGCAAGAAGGATCGCAGGCCTGGTGTCTGCCCCGGTCATGTTCCCAAAGCCAGCAGAGCGACCGGATTGGTGCTAACGAGCAAATTGGGAAAATTTCCCTTGGCTGTGCCATCCAAACCTTGGTGTGCTCTATCAGCTGCTCCTGGAGAGCAGATTGGGAAAAATTGGAAACTGCTGGGGTCTTTCTGGCTTTTTGGGAGCCCACAAGAGTCAGGGATATGGGATCAGTGCAGTTCCTGCCTCACAGGCTGATGTTTCTGATGTTTCTCCCTGTGCATTGCTGCCTTGTTGGAATTGTTTTCTTTTATTCCCTCCTGGATGAATCATCTTTTCCATACAGCTTGTGAGGAGAAACCATTTCTACCCAAATTTGTCTCGTTCTTCTCAAACCCTTAATTGCCATGGTTACCTGCCAGGGAGCCCCAGTGGATGCAACCAGCAGAAAACTGGGAAATGATTCCTGTTTCTCCTGATCTTAAAAATGTCTCTGCTGGTTCCTTCTTCCCAAGGCTCATTTTTCCATAGGTTCTTATTTCTCTTCATCCTGATGGACTCCTGGTTCTCCACTTGGCAATATGGAAGGAATTATTTCCTGTGAGGGTGGGGAGGTCGTGGAATGGAATTCCCAGAGAAGGTCTGGCTGCCCCTGGATCCCTGGAAGTGTCCAAGGTCAGGCTGGACAAGGCTTGGAGAAATCTATGATAGTGGGAGGTGTCCATGGAATGGGACGAGTTTTAAGGTCCCTTCCGTCCCAAACGATTCCATGATTCCATGATCCTACACGGTGGCCAAATGCTCCAGAGACAGCCTGGATAATAAATCAGAGATTCCAACCTCCAGCACCGGAATTGATCCAAAACACATCAGTCATCCAAGGCCTTTTATCTCGGGAACAGCACAAGCAGCAAGAGGTTACCGAGAACTTGTGACCGAGTAGTGCAGCTTAAATCCAAATCCCAAAACTAATTCACTGCTCCCTTTAAATATATATAATTCCATCTCAGAAAGGATAAAAATTGGAGAGCTAATTTGGGAATTTACAGCCTGCACATCAAAGCCACAGGTGTGGAAATGCTCATTATTCAGCTGGGTGATAAGCAGGTATCAATTATATCCCCAAAAATGTCATCTCCACACACCCAAAATTCAGAAATTCTGGTGTTTGGGGATGGCTTTGTCTCGCTCTAATATTGGTGATGGAAGAGCCATAAACAGAAGGTAATAAAGGGGAATTTCTCACCATAATTAAATATCAGAACTTGTCCATTTAATCTACATTTAAATGTTGGGGAGGTTTTGCTGGTGAGCAATAAAGCATTTTCCTAAATCATACTTCACCTAAGGATGCAGAGTGAGCATTTGCACTCAGATTTTTCCCTGTAAAAGGAAATATTTTGATAAAGGACATCCTCACTGTGACTCAGTTTCTTATTTTTCATTATGAAGGGGGAAAAAAATCAGCATTTCCTGGCTGTGGGTGATGTCAGCACTGCTCAGTGGAGAATGGATCTGATAATACCAAGCCTTCCTGAGGCTGAGCCAGGATTAAATTTAAACAAACCAGATTTCCTGGTCAGATATGGGGTAAATCTACAGCAGGATCGGGAAGCAGAGCCTATTAGCAAGTCCATGGTAAATCAGTGCTGTGCTTCCAGAGGCAGGGAAGTCACGGACACCTGAACCCCTCCATCACCGAGTGACACAATTATTTACAGCCTTTGTGACACCAGGGCTGGGCCTGGCCCTCCTGAGGTCCCTGTGCCTGATTCTGCTCCTGTTTCAAGTAATTCAGATATTCAATGTCCCCAGGAACTGGTGACAGCACCTGGACATGAACCAGGGGTGCCCAGGTGGGCAAGAGGCCAAAGGCACCTGGGCTGGATCCGGAATTGTGTGGGAGCAGGAGCAGGGCAGGGATTGTCCCTCTGTGAGGGACCTCAAATCCTGGGGGCAACTCTGGGCCCCTCTCGACAAGAGGACATTGAGGGGCTGGATGTGTCCAGGGAAGGGAACGGAGCTGGGAAGGGTCTGGAGCCCCAGGAATGGCTGAAGGAGTTGGGAAAGGGGCTCAGCCTGGAGAAAAGGAGGCTCAGGGGGGACCTTGTGGCTCTGCACAACTCCCTGACAGGAGGGGGCAGCCGGGGGGGTCGGGCTCTGCTCCCAGGGAACAGGGACAGGAGGAGAGGGAACGGCCTCAGGCTGGATTTCTAAAAGTTAAAATTGGATATTAGGAAGAATTTCTTCATGGAAGGGTTAGAACAGGCTGGGACCCCTGGGATCCCCATTTCTGGACTTGCCCCAGCCCCTCAGTGTCCTTCTTGTCATGAGAGGCCCAAAACTGCTCCCGGGATTTGAGGTCCCTCACAGAGGGACAATCCCTGCCCTGCTCCTGCTCCCACACAATTCCTGATCCAGCCCAGGTGCCTTTGGCCTCTTGCCCACCTGGGCACCCCTGGCTCATGTCCAGGCAGGATTTGAGGTCCCTCAGCTGCTCCTGGTGCTCCAAGCCCCTTCCCAGCTCCGTTCCCGTTTCCATCATATTCCCATGGTTTTTGAACACCTCCAGGGATGGTGACTCCAATGCTTCACCACACTTCCAGCAAAGAATTTTTTTCCTGATATCCCACCTCTCCCTCCCCTGGCACGACTTGAGGCCATTTCATTTTTTTCCGCGCCTTTTAACAAGAGGCGCAGGAACCTGGATTTTCCCTGCTGTGCCCAACCTTTGCTTGGCTGTCTATTTATCCAGAAAAAGAGCGGGAGAAAGACATGGAAAAAAACAAAACTCCAAAGCAGCGACAGCTCCAAGCTCCAATGGATAAATCCGAGGTGTTTCAGCTCCACACACAATGCTGGGAATTCAATATTTGCCTCGTGGAACACAAGGTCATTCCCAAGGCCTTTCTGTGACATTTGATCCCTCTTTTTCCATGGACCGAGGGTGGAATTTGCCCTGGGAATGCTGGGGATGGTTGGAGCCATATGAAATGTTCTTCGTTGCATTATCATTGTTAGAAATGCCGTTTTTACCTGGGGATGTGTTTGTTCAGCACAGAGCTGGAAGGCAACTGAGAAAAGAGGGATAACGGGATCTCAGGAAAGAAACGGGAACAGCTCTTGGCAGAGAAACATTCCCTGACCCCAGACTTGGAACTCGACAGTGATGGGAGGGGCAAAAAAGAGACGAATAATTTGCAAAGCAAATTATTTGGAGCATCCCCAGCTCCAAAATTCCCAACGTTTTGGGGAAAACAGCCTCAAACTGAGCTCTCTGCTCCCAAGAAAATAAAAATATTGTCATCTCCTTTCCCTTTTTCCTTCATAGGTTGGGTTGTTTCACGCAACAAATGGGGTTGAAAAGATTTCTGAGAGCCTCACACCCAGCAAAATGAGTTTTGAATCGGAGATGGGAAGAAATTGGATTCCATGGGAATGTGGATGTGAGTTGTCCACCAGTGTTTCGTTTTTAGGGTCAGAGGGAATTACAGCATTCTTTGTAGGTTGTATTGGAAGCAAAGAGATCTAACAAATGTTTTGCAAAGTTTTTCAGGTTTTTCCCTTTAAAAAAAAGGGATTGAGGTGTGGGATTTTCAGTGATGAAGGCTATAATTAAAAACTGGGAGTCAGCTGGCTGGGGTTCCCTGGAATTGTGGCTCTGTTGTGCCCATGACTGCCAGAGCCAGAGATCCCTTTTCCATTCAGAAGCCAAATATTCTGAATTAATTCCATGTTTCATCCCAGTCATTCTCAGGATTGATTCTGGGACTACTCAGAAGATCAGGATGAGAAGTCCTCTCCATTTGACAGAAGCAGTATCTCTGGAATTCTGCTCCAGCAGAACTAAAATGCAAAATAGAAGGAGATTGTCTGAAAAAGCTGCGTTTGCCTCGTAAATCCCCTCACTGGGGGTGCTGATGTGTGGGATCACATCCTCTACCTAAAACCCAAGCTCTGAACATAAAAATCATATTGTTTTATGGATTTCAAATGAAACACTGGCAGATTTGATCTCATAAATTGTCTCATTTCCTTACCTAAATCCAGAATGTTCATCAGAACACTAAGAAAATGGTAACTTTTTTCCTATTTTTTCTTTCTCTTTTTTTACTGTGACACTTCTTTTTTTTTTTTAATTAGGTATTGGGTATAAAAAGGAATGTGTAATATTACTTTTATTTCAGATATAACCATGAACTTCCACAAAAATAAAGTGGAATAGGCCACCACCACTCACAGAAATTATTTAAATTGGGGTTTTTTCAGTGACTTTTTTTTGCTGTTAACAATTCTCATCCACGGAAAATATTTGATCCCTCCAGCAAGAACCTACCTCCCTAAAATCCTTCAAAACCTTAAAAAGCTGAGAAATTAAAGGCACCATAATCAGGCACGAGGAGATAAAGGATTTTCTTTTGATGTGGAACGGGAATGAGGATGGAGATGTTGGAGAAGGTTTTTTTCCCAGATATAAGAAGTCTCTCTTATTAAAACTCATCAATTTTTTACATATTTAGTATCTGGATTATTAATATCTGATGTTATTTAACGGCCAGATTTCCTGAGCACAAGAAAACTTCTCCTGGTTTCCAAAAATTCCATGTTAAAATTCCGGGTGCAGAGGGGTTTTATCCCTAAACCTGGGACTACAAGTATTGGCTTGGCTTCCTCATTTCCACGTTTTTTAGACACGGGAGAACAGGAAAAGAAGAGATATTACTACATATCATTATTTATGGAAAATATAGAATATATTGAGCTGATCCAAGTTTCTCCTGCATGAAGAATCCCAGGAGCTCAGGGATGTTTGTCCCAAAAAGCCTGATGGAGCCAGCCAAGGATTGTTGGGAATAGTCAGTGGGAAAAACAGGATGTGGCTGGAGAAGGGGTCATGTGGAGGTGGGAATTTTCTGGGAATGCCATCCCTGTTCTGGCTCCAGGGCAGGAAGGAGGCCGGGAAGTGCCCATGGACTGCAGCAGGATCAAGACCATCCCAGATTCCAAAGCCTCCGACCCATCCCCAGGAAGTCTGGAAGAACAGACTGAGCACAAGAATTAATTTTTCCCTCAGGATGGGGAAAACTCATCCCTAAAAAGGTGCTCCCAAATCCTGGGAGGAGCCCCAGGACCCTGCACACCGCCTCAGCCGGGTCAGCGCTGGAGCCAGCACTGGAGATCTCCCTTTATCCCGTTCTCCCTCTCTCTCTTCCCTTTCATCCCACCCCTGATCCAAACCCCACTTCCATAGGCTCATCCCAGGAGATCAGGGACCATCCAACACGAATTCCCAGGCCAGATTTATAATTTAGTAATAAAACTTTGGAATCTTTTCCAGATCCTCTGACTTTCACCATTCCTTTTCCCCCACAGGCATAGGCTGTGTTCCCTTCCTCCCACGTGTTCCCTGGATTGGAGGAATGGGACACCATGGCAGGATTTCTCCTAACTCCATCTGCTTTTCCCGGGTTCACCCTAATATCTTCTGCAAGGATAAGCCTGAAAGCCAACCAAGGCCAATTCCAGCTGGATCCTCTCCCCGTGGATTTATTTTAAGACGGGAAAGTTCTGCCGGACCGTTACAATCTGAGGAAAATTCCAAACGAGTCTTTAAATAAGAGTTTCTTTACACGCTGAATGATACTCCTTCAAGAATTTGGGGCACTAATTGGCGCTGCTGTGCTACTGCTCCTAAAAAAATGCTTGGGATGAGCTGCCAGGAGAGGGAAGCCACACTTAGAGCGTGGCAGGTTGGTGGGCGGTGGGAAGGGAAGGTTCGGGAAGGGAAGGTTCGGGAAGGGAAGGTTCGGGAAGGTTCGGGAAGG
>VZRO01002964.1:226092-268877 GCA_013397915.1 Daphoenositta chrysoptera
GGGAAGGGAACTTCAGGAGAGGAGCAGGAGCTGTGGAGGACAAATCAGTCGTGAGAGGGAGTCTGGGAAGCTGAGAGGCAGAAATTGGGGATGACACTGCAAAGAACTTTTTAGGGTTTATATCTCAATAAATATTCAGGAGTTTTTTTCCAGGAGCTTTGGCGCTCCCACAATATTTTTTCAATCCAAAAATTTCTGTTTATTCACTTTTATTGATACTGTCAGGCAGGCAGAGGTCAGTGGGCAGCCTCGAATGGGAATCCAGGAATAAAAGTGAAACGAATGCCCAGCCAGCAGGATTTTCTGAGGTTTGTCCATTGTGAGAATGGATTATGGAATATCAAAAGAGGGAAATGAAGTTTTTCCACAGCATTTATGGGATGAAACATCCGGGTTAAGAACCTTAAAGCCAGGGAGTAACTTCAATTTATTATAAATATGGAATATCCTCTGGAATGTTCTTGGAAAACTCACTTTTAATTCCAGCCAGTCCTTGCTGAGTGTACTCAACACATTTAAAACATTTTTTCAGGGAGGTGGGAAATACTATCCCAGGACTCCAGGATCCAATGGAAGGAGCATTTCCAGGCCCATATCTTAACCACCTTAATCCCCTAAATCATCTTACTCCCAGAAATAGTGGGGCTGTAGCTTTGATCCCATTCCATTCCTTTCCATCCCAGGAGAAGACCCTTGGCCCATTCCATCTTCCGAACCCATTAATTAATTAATCAGGAAATATCCACAGGTTCATTGGGAAATCAACTGGATCCATAGCAGGGCCAGCGAATCAGTTGTGAGCACAGTCAGATTTGTGCTCCCCACCTGGGGGATTCCTTCTCCCCCAGATTTTGGGAATGGACAATTAAATTCTCTTCCCTCGTTCCACATCCTGTGGCTGCATCCCAGGAGCTGGGGATGGACCTGGAATTCTCCAAAATCCAGCGGGAGATGGATTCCTATGCCAGCATAAATCAGGTTTAAATCCAGGGCAGATTTGGATACTCAGGTGTGCAACTTTTACTGGGATAAACCTTTGATTCCAAAGCCTGCTCCAACCCTCATTCCACAACCAGGGAAAACAGAATTTCTCAGCCCAAAATTAAACCCAGCACATGAAAAAGCAGAGATTTTCAACCTTTCTTGGTGCCGTACATGGGATTTTATCACGATTTTCTGTGTGAAAAACAGGGGGACTTTATCTTCTTTGATGCAGTGAGAGGCTGATGCTGTTTTCACAAGCTCAGCACAGGAAAAGCAGAATCAATCTCATGTTCCTCTTCTTTTCCAAGGAAGTCTGAGCTCATTTTGGTCTCCACAACTCTGGCAGAGCAGAACTGCAAAGAGAAGCCAATTCTGATCACACTTTTGAGAGGTAATGGAAGAAGAAGAAAATGGGAAGGAGAGAAAATAGAAAGAAAATTATAAATGTTGCTTTATCTGGTGATTCTCAGCAACTGGAGGGATTTTCCAGTCTTTAATTAAGCACTTCATTAATTACATAAACCCCAAAAAAACCCACACTGATCATCAACATGAAACTTTATTGATTATTATTACATTGATAATTACATCATTGTGACCCAAATTAAACCCTCTAAAATGTTAAATTTCGACTTTGGCTTTGGGGTTGTGCAGGAAGATCAACCCCAAACAAAGAGGCTCCCAAATTTCCCATGGCTTCCACCTCTCTTGGATGAGTTTTCCCATTTCCATTGTCCTGTGTATTTGCTGACCTTAAAAAGGGATTTTTGATGCAAATTCTGACCTACTCTGCATGGGGAGGAGCCCAGGGCTGGGCAAATGTTGGAGGTTTTATCAGGGTGATTTCATCTCCATGGCCTGGCCAGCAGGGGAGATAATCCTTGGGAACAGCATTCCCAGTCTAAAACCCTCTGGCAGTTTTGGAGCTGGTATTAACAGGCCTTGAACTGGGTCCCTGCAGCCTCTGGCATTTCTGCAGTGCTATCGAAAAGGAAAATGGAAAAGGTCCAAGATTTCTTCTGAGTGAGGAAGGACTTTTAAAAGCTGCTTTTAGCAGTGGAATAACTGAGGGGGGCAAACTTTATCTGTGCGGGTACAATGGGAAAGGTTTTAAAATAAAAGAGGGTTGATATTGATTAGGTTAGATTGGATTGGATTGGATTGGATTGGATTGGATTGGATTGGATTGGATTGGACTGGATTGGATTGGACTGGATTGGATTGGATTGGATTGGGTAAGAATTTTCATACAATGAGGGCAGTAAAACATTGGCACAACTTGGAATTGTAGAATCACGGAGTCATGGAATCATGGAACTTCCTCCGGTTCCACCCCTGCCATGGGCAGGGACACCTTCCAATGTCCCAGATTTTTCCAAGCCCCGATGTCCAACTTGGCCTTGGACACTTCCAGGGATCCAGGGGCAGCCACAGCTGCTCTGGGAATTCTGTCTCAGCCCCTCCCCACCCTCCCAGCCAGGAATTCCTTCGCAATACCAAACCCAACCTCCTCTTTTCCATCTAAAAGCCATTCCCTGTGTCCTGTCCCTCCATCCCTTGTCCCCAGTCCCTCTCCAGCTCTCCTGGAGCACCTTTAGGCCCTGCAAGGGGCTCTGAGCTCTCCCTGGATCCTTCTCTTCTCCAGGTGAACATTCCCAGCTCTCCCATCCTGGCTCCAGAGCAGCTCCAGCTGTGGGAGCAGCTCCATGGTCTTCCCAGAGCTGGGCAGAGTTCTCCAGGTGAGGTTTCAAAAGCTCAATGTGAGCAAAGTAAAGCAAAGCAAACATTGAAGAAACTTCTCCTGGAGGATCCAGGTGAGGTCACTCCGGGCAAACAGAGGGAAGTGCTGTGGGGGATATCCTGGGAAATTCCCAGGACGGGTCTGAGCACAGCAACTTCTTAAGGACACCACAGATCCCAACATCCTGGTCTGTGGGCAGGAATTTTCATCCCATATGGACCAACACTTGCTCTCCAGCCCGATGTACCCACAGCTCCCTCATGGAGAAACAGAGTGGGAACAGAGCTGAGGGAAACAGAGAAAACGTAAAAAAGCAGAAAAAACCCCCAAATTTCTCTGATAAACACAGACCAACTAATTCCTGCCACATCATTCCCCAACCTCGTGAATGTGTTTTTCTTTTTCCATCAATTTCCAAGCCAGAGGCTCCCGCTGACCTTTATTTGCGTCCCCTCTTTGTGTAATGATCCCACTTTGATCCCAACCACGCTCGCAGAAAATGAAGTGCGGCCCCTGCCAGGGTGTTTATATTTGGATATCCCTGAGGCACAGAGCAGGTTGCTGATTTTCCGTGGAAATTCTCTTCCCAGACAAACGGATCTGCATCAGTTGCATGGGGAATGATTAAACCCCAGCCCCGTAAGGGAGAATATGAGTAGGGTTTAACAAAGCTCACACAAAAACCCGGCTTGTACCAACCGCTGCGGCCCACCCAAGGGAAATTGTCTTTATGCTGCTTGTTTTCTCAAAAAGGGGGAGTTTTAAGGCGGAAAAAAAAGGGAATTTGGGCAGTGTTCCTTGTGAATTCTTTATTTGTGGTGGAAATTAGGTCTTCAGGCAGCACAGGGAGGAAAAACCTCTTGGAAAACCTGCCCCAGAGCATAAAAGTAAAGGAATTCTAGAGATGAGATTTCAGCTTGAAAGGAAAGGTTTTAAACATGGAATTCCAGGATGGTTCAGGTTGGGAAGGAGCTTAAAGTTGATCTCATTCCAACCCCTGCCATGGAACAGGACACCTTCCACTGTCCCGGTGGGAGAGCTGGGAATGTTCCCCTGGATCCAGGGAGAGTTCAGAGCCCCTTGCAGGACCTGAAGGGGCTCCAGGAGAGCTGGAGAGGGACTGGGGACAAGGGCTGGAGGGACAGGACACAGGGAATGGCTTCCCACTGCCAGAGGGCAGGGATAGATGGGATATTGGGAATTAGGAACTCCTGGCTGGGAGGATGGGGAGGAGCTGGGATGGAATTCCCAGAGAAGCTGTGGCTGCCCCTGGATCCCTGGCAGTGTCCAAGGCCAGGCTGGATGGGGCTTGGAGAAATCTGGCATAGTGGAAGGTGTCTCTGCCCATGGGAATGGGATGGGATTTAAGCTCCCCTCCAACCCAAACCACTCTGGAATTCTGTAAATCCATGATTCACAACTCCCACACCATCCTGGCAAACTCCCAAGTTTTGTATCGGGTTCTGCTGAGGAAGGGACACCCTTGTTCATCTAAAAGGATTTCCCCTGGAAAAATGTCACCTTTATCCTACCAGGAAATATTTGGATATGAATTTCTAGTGGTACACGTAGACAGTGAGGTTATTTTGCCAATTTGTAACAAACAAACAATTTTGTGAATTTTGTTAAACAAAAACAAATGAGGGATTTTTTAAAAAATTAATATTTTAGTAGAGCAATAATTTTATAATCACAACCCCATTTTTAACTCCTCCACCCCAACCCTGCAGTTCACTGATAATAAAAGAGCTCAAATAAAGATTTCAATCAAAATTTAAATATTTCTCAGCGATCCCAGAGTGAATTGTTTTTTTAACAATGAAAAAAAGGGATTTTTCTTGTCATTTTTGGTATTTCCATGGCAAAGCCAGGTTGGAAGGTTATGGCTGGTTTCATTGCTCACTTTGTGCTGTATCCCAAATCCTCATCTCCTTCCCACCCACCCTGTGCCAAGGATCATCCATCAGGAATCAATTCCATGCTCTCGGAATAATTTCTCATCTTCTGTTGTACATCAGTTCATGTCAGTTATGGAATTAAGATGAAATTAATCAGATTTAAGTGGCATTGAACAAACCCCAGCACTGAGCAGTTAAAAAGATCATCAAAAACTCCTTTGGCTTTGTTAAAATGATTGAATTGGGATTATTAAAACCGCTGGAAAAATCCAATCCCTTTGTCCTGCAGGGTTGGCAGCAGAATCCCAGTGCTCAGAGAGAAACTGGGAGGCATAAAGGCATTAAAAGTGAAGTTATTGTGGATTTTTTTCTCCTCAAACCATCTTGTATTTGCAAAGTCAGGACTAAGGAGGTGAAAATGCCAGAATTCCAGGATGGTTTGGGTTGGAAGGAACCTTAAAGCCCACAAAAATTTATAAAATCATTGTAAAATCATTGTGATTTTTCACCTGGAATTTCCTACAGAAAGAGAAGCTTCCAAAATATTTTTTGGGTTTTTTGTTTGCTTGTTTAACAAACATTAACGAGTTTTTTTATAAATTTAATATTTTAGAGCAATGATCACATAACATTCACATAGTTTTCCAGCTAATTGTTGGAGCTTTGAAGTGAATCCACGGAAATATCCTGGAGATTTCCCAAATACTCCTCGAGATTTCCACCCCAGGCAAAACAAACACTTGGATTCACCATGGATGGATTTGCCATTGGTTTTCCCTGCTAGGAAAACCTCAGGAATAAAAATTTATACCCAGCTGCTAAATGCAGTGCAGGAACTCAAAAAAAAAGGAAATAAAACAATCTGGGATTCAGAATTTATTAGGAATTTGCTTCTGCACTTCCCAACAACACCAGAAACGGGAGCAATCAGAGCTTTCAGGTCTGGAGGTTTTAGGAAAAGGATGTTTGGGAATGTGGGAATGAATTGACACTGTAAAAAGAGCAGGGAAAGAATGAAGTTAGGTGGGACTGGAGCAAAATTCCCTTGGGAAAAGGAGCCAGTTTGGACAACTTGGAAAGCTCCTGGGGCTGGAAGGCTGAAAGGAAAAATCCTGAGCACAGCTGGAGAATTACACAATTGTGTTTTATATTTTTAAACAAAGTTCCTGCTTTTAATTCAGAGTAAATTCCTCATCCATATTTTCTTCAGGAATTCCTGTAAAATACGGCTGTGTCCTACAATTCCTGGGTGATGGAGTCCAACCATGGGATCCTTAACCAAATGTGGGTTGGGAAAATCCTTGTTCTCCACTTTGCTGTGGCTGAGGAGATGGGCCCAGCTGTGCCTCCATCCCAAAAAAAAGTCCTTCTTCATGGGAAGGCAGCATCCTGCAAATCAACACGTTGGAGAAGGACCTCCATGGAAAAACAGGGAGACATCCAGCATCCAAACATTTCCATCAGGGATGGATCCACATCTCCAGCCAGGGATCTGTCCTGGAGGTGACTCCTGGAAGTTGTAGCTCTGTCTTTGAGGAGAAGGTGAAGGCTTCTAATCCTTAGCGGGGCCAAGAGCATTCCTGGGAGACTTCATGCGAATTATCCTGATTTTTTCATTCAAATCCTGGTGTTTTAAATCACAGCCTCACAGGGGTGGATGAGGTAGGGAGCAAGAGGAGGAGCTTGGCCAGGTTGAGGAGTCAATGTTCACAAAGGAGGAGCAGGGTCAGTGCAATCCCACAAATTCCTTTTCCTGGTTAACCCTTGATCCCTGCAGATCCCAAACCCCATCCCTGATTTAATGACCCTGACACAAGAACCCAAAAAAAAAAATAGAACACTTGGATGAGATGAGCATTGTCAAAAAGGTTCCAAGGTGTGATTACAGCAACTTCCAATTTCAAAAGCTGGGAGCCCATCAAAGGAGCTGTCTAGATATTCCTACACATCCATAATTTCAAGGTAAAGTGGAGAGGACCCACAGCTCTTCCTGCTGGAATTCCAGCCAAATTCCCTGGTTAAATCACCTCTCAGTGATCATGGCAGGGTTTGCTGCTTTCATCCAGTGAGATATTCCTAACCAATTCCTGCTTCTCCCAGGTTTCTCTGCCCAACAATCCCACCCTGTGCCTGAAATCCTTGTCCAAACCCTCCTGGAGCTATGGATGAGTTGAATCTCTTGGGTGGGTGTCCCAGTCCACTTCCCTCTGGAGCATCCTGAAGAATTTGGGCACCTGGGAAGCACTGGGGTGAGCAGAGGTCAGATCCAACTTTCCCATTTCATTTTCTGGTGGAATTTTGGAATATTAGGGGCTAAAAATGAACTGGCAGAGCACAGAGGACGTTGAGGATAAATTTACTCACTCCAGCAAGGCCTTGAGGCAGGAGAAGTGAGAAATGACTCATTCCCAGCTTCCAGGGAATGTCTCAGCTTCCATCAGCTGGACGCAGGGATAGAGTGAGGGGAAGCCACCTCCAGGTTTTTCCAGAACTGCTGTGCTTGTTCCCAAGGCTGGACAGCAGCAATTCGGGGTCAGAATTACTTTGGTGTGAGTAAGGCAGAGTTCAGGGAGAAATCCATGTTCTCTCAGGCATGCTGGATCCCAGGAAGCAGCCTGGGGTGAAGCCAAGGGCATTTTGTTTTCCTGAATTTTCCCTGTGCTGTTTGCTCCGCTCTGCTCTCAAAGCAAAAGTTCCTCTTCACTTTTTTTGGCAACACTTGAAAGGGAGAACTCCTGAAATTTTCAGATCTTCAGGACCTCAACAGCTGACAGCAAAAACACAGGACTGGGAAAACATCTCAAACATCTCCCTGCTCCTTAAATAACATGCCTGCGGGGCTGGGATTGCAGGATTCACCTCCATCCCACGGGCTGCTCCTTCCGAGGAACAAGTTTCCCAAGGCTTTCAAATCCTCATTTTCTCCCTCCTCATCCGAGATGACACTAATGGAGCAACGCTCAGAGCAGGGAAATCAGTGCTCCCTGTGCTCCCAGAGCCCTCATCATGGCCACAGCTGTGGGAAACATGCATTCCACTAATGGAGTTTCCTTGTTTTTTTATTCCAGACTGGATAAATCTACAGGCGGGATTTCTAATCCATTACTTGTGTCTCATCCCGTCGGAAAACGCCGAGTTCTGCTCCCCAGCTCCCATCTCCATTAACTCGCTCCCAGCTTCGCTCCTTTCCAGCAGCAGCTGTGCTTTGTGTCGCCACTTTTCTGGCTCCTGGTGCTTCCTGGGCCTGCTCCAGATGAAGCAACACACTAGGGACAGATGGAAAAGGGCTTTGGAGCCGGGAATGCGTGATGAGGCCATGGGTGGGAGCTGGCCTCAGTCCTGATTTTGCACTGCTCTCATCCCTCTGTGGGGTTGATTCCAACCTCACTGATCCAGATCTGATCCCAAATATTCCATGGAAGGCTGGCTGTCTCCCAGGAGTTTGTCCATTTTATGCTTCCAGACACATCCTTGGCTTCTTTTTCCACAGGGACCTTGGTGTTTTCGCCTGGGGCATTCCCAAATCCAGCATTTCATCCGGAGATTCCCTCCAGGGTGTCAAGATGGCTCTTCCATCCCCAAATCCAGCTGCTGGCTGGAATCCAAAGATACTTCATCCCTCTTTAGCACCTGCTCCTTAATAAGACACCTTTAGGATGCTTCCAACATCCCATGTAAAATTCCAGATTCTCCCCTTGCTGAACAAGTTGATCACTCCAGAAAAACAACATGACCTGGAATAAAAAAATCCCCAAACACAGCAGGATTTCGACTTTAAAATGAGAGATAATTGTGGAAAAGAGGGAAATTATTTCATTTTATTTTCAGAAAATTCTGTTTTATTCCTGGAAAAACTCAGGGAAGAGCAAGAGATTTAATGAGCTCATCTTGTTCAGCTTAACCAAGAGAAGTGGAAGTGGGGACTTGAATGATTTTTTGAGTCAGTGCCTAAAAAAATTCCGGATGGGATCTTTCCAAGTCACCAAAAAAATGAGGAGATCCATGACTGAAAGCAGGAACTGGGAGAAATCTCACAGGAAATCTGGATTGCATTTTCTGAATATTTAACATAATTCACCTGTGCAATTAATGAACTCTCATCCATGGGAAGTCATTAAATCCATGTGGGAAAATGATCTAAAGATGTTCCAGCTTAATCAGAAAATAAGGAATTTCCTGGAGTACTTCCATGATATTTTGGAGGAGCTCAGACAGGCTCCTACCAGATTCCTTGGCCTCCAAGATCTGTAACTCCAATAAAAATTCATTTTATATTGTAAAAAATACAAAATTTTTTTGAAGCTTTGCAATGTTTAAAATAACGATCAGGACACCACAAGGTTTTGTAGGATGAGATTTGGGACAGATGCAGGAAAACCTGAATTTTCACTTGTATTTTTCCATTGTCTTGATGGAAAACTTCTTGTTTCCATTCCATTGAGAACTTCCAAGGGTTCTGCTCTGCTGGGATTGTTTCAAACACTGCTGCAGAGAAGAAATCTCAATTTTTCATATCCAGTGCAGGAAGTCCTGGGTATAAATTGTAGCACAGAAGAGAGGACTCAGTCTACAAAATCCAATGGATTGACACTCGATGGGGAGGTGGAATTTTCACTCCATCTGTGGAGATTTCTGAGCAAAAGCAGCTCAAAAAAAGCCAGAAGAGCTTTTATGGTTTATCAGCTCCTGGGGTTGCTCAGAGCCTTTTAAATCCTGATTTAAGGGCACTTGTGCCATAACTCGGATGCTCCAGGATGGAGATTCCTGCAGGGAATGGGGCCTTGTTTTTTATTTTCCCTGAGGATTGTCGAAGACAAAGTCAGGGCCAGGGTTTGAGGAACCACCACAGAGCAGGAGCTGAAATCTTGATTTTCCTGGGACAGCATTTTCCTGTGGCCATGTGGATGTTGGTGGAGGAATGGTGACTTCTTGCATGGAATAATCATTCCTGAAAAAAGCCAGGTGTTCCCATTTCATTTTGGGCGCTTTCAGACAGAGGGAGAGGGAAGGGGAGGTTGATTTGGGCTCCACCTCCAACAGGAATTTGGGCTGAAAACACATTTTCCACAATGCAGGAATTCTCAAGCAATGATCCATTAAAATATCCAATGTTTTTTGGGATCAAAACATAATCAAATCTCTTCCCAGGCAACCAAGAAATTCCATCAGGATCCCAAATCTCTAAGGAGGAGAAGAACCTCCAGGTGCATTTGAGGATTTGGGACCCAGGGGATGGACGAGAACAACAATTAAGGATCATGTGCCCATCTCCTCATCCAGCTGTAGGGATCTACCTAAATCATATTCCCAGGCAAATCAAGGATGAACATGGAATAAAATATTCCCTCAAGTCTAACAAGAACCGGGAAAAACTTGCACCACTCATTCCTCCCATGGGTTGTATTTTCTATGGAATTTTTGAGCACAAATTTTGCCTGAGTCTGGAAAAGTGCAATTTTTTTATGGTAAATCTGACTGGATGTCAGGTTGGACAGAGCTTGGAGAAATCTGGGATAGTGGAAAATGTCCCTGGACATGGGAATGGGATGGGATTTAAGGTCCTTCCCAATCCAAACCAGTCTGGAATTCCATCCAAGATCACAGCAGTCACATGGACACTTAACAGCTCAATAAATCCAATTCTATCCCAATCCATCCTCACCCTAGTCCCAAAGGATTCCACAGCTTGAAGCTGGGAGAAAGGAAGAGCTGTGGGGCTTAATTCAGAGTCATTAAAGTTCATTGATGCATAATTAATATGCAGCTTAATTGAAGTGGGTTTTTTTCCAAATACATGGAAAAGCTGATCCTGAACCAACATCAGTGAAGAAAAAGTGTCACCAACCATTTTTTCTGCTTCCAGCCCAATTCCAGTGATTCCAAACAGACTCAATCCTGATGCATTTGAATGGCAACAAAATAGGATTTCACTTCTCCACTTTCTGGAGTTTTTTATTCATTATACAGTTTATTCAGGAGAAATTAAATATGGAATTAATGTCAAATCGGCTAAGCTGATTTATCTCTTTTCCATGGATTTCACAGACGCTCTGTGAACCCCCCCACTTCCTGAGACAGCACCTTTTTATTTCTGCCTGAGCAGAACTGTCACAAATCCTGATTTATCTCCTCCAGGAAAATGAAATGTGACCCAGGCAGTCAAACGCCAGCTCCTCTTGTCTCTTTTCGGTGTTTCAGGTGTGCAGGCATCACATTTTAACAGTTCACCATTAATAATAATAATTCTGCTGGAATTTGTTGTTTCAAGGAGTTTCAAGGGCCTGAGAAAATCTGAGGAGTCTCTCTGTTGATAGAGACAAAACAATGTCAATTAACTGGTTGCATTCCTATAGGAAATATTCCATTAAAATTGAAAAATGGATGGTCAGAGGGAGGTTTATATTCCATGAAAATTGAAAAATGGATGGTCAGAGGGAAGTTTATCCAGCTGCATCTTTAGCTCCATGGGAGGGCGTGGAATGAGATGAGTTTTGAGGTCCTTTCCCAACCAAACCATTCTGGGATTCTCTGCTATAAAGGATGAGGTGAATAAAACAAATGAAACAGGTCTGAATATGAGGAGAATCAATAATTCTCCATCAGGAGAGGGAGAAATTAAATCATCACCTCTAGATTTCATTTGGTTTTTAGAAAAACTCCTCAGACTGCAATGCCAGGGAGCTGAGCTGGGGAATATTTGCTAAAGCAGGAGATGAACAATCTGCCCTAGGAGCAGAGAAGGAATAAGGAATGTTTTCTCTCTGATGGACCCAGGCATTTTGTTCCTCTCCCACATCCCTGTGATTTACACTCCGGAATGAACTTGTTGATCTCAGGCTCCACCGAGAGGCCCTGAAGGCTCCAGGTGGATCACAGCTCCTATTTGTCACAAACACAACTCAGGAATCAATTCCTGCCAGGAAAAAGCTCTCCTTGCAAAGCTGAGAACTGCTTTAAAAGGAGCTAAAGAGCCCCGGGAGAGCTGGGTTTTCCTGCTGAATTCCCTGAATTTTGAAGTGCTTCAAAATTCCTTTATTGCCCAGAACAATCATTCAGGAAAAAGAAAGGAAAAATAAAAAAGTACTGAGAAAAAAACTCAAATGATGGGGTTTTTGTTGGGATTTTCAGTTATCCAGCAGTTTGCTGGGACAATTCATGCCTGGAATTTCCAGGAATTCCCTCTCACCATGGTGTTGGGTCAGTCTTGGTGAGCAGAGTAAATTCAGAGTCTGATCTGGGAGAAATCTGGGAAAAATCCCAGAGAAATCTGTGAGAAATCCATGCCCAGAATTCCCAGCAGGATGAATAGAGCAGGGAATTTCTGTCTTGGACACCTCCTGTGGCCTCTCGTTTCTTCCCAGGATAATGAAGTTCCTCCAGCTTAATCCAATTGATTTCCATTATGGATTCCAATATCAAATCTTTGACTGAACATCAGCTCTCCCTGTGGTTAATGCAGTGCCTGAACTCCGGGATTATCTGTCATCTCCCAGGAGATGGAACTACGGAAAATTGTCCCTGGTTTAGGCACAAAACAAAGCCAGGATTGCGGGATAAGTCAGCTAGGTGATAAAGGCTGGATTTCCCTTAATTCCTGTTGGAATGGTCATGGATAGTGCAAGGCATCATGGATCCTTATCTTGTCAGAGTGTTGGAAAGATGCACGAACTCTTGCTAAAAAAAAATGGTTATAAATCGAATTTAGCAGTGAATGGCCTTAAATCCCATCCCGTTCCATCCTCTTCCAAGGGCAGGGACAGCCTCCACAATTCCAGGTTGCTCCAAGCCCCAATGTCCAACCTGGTCTTGGACACTGCCAGGGATCCAGGAGCAGCCTCAGCTGCTCTGGGAATTCCATCCCAGCTCCTCACCACCCACCCAGCCAGAAATTCCTTCCCAATATCCAAACTAAATCCACCTCTTCCTGCTTAAAACCATCACCCCATGTCCTGTCCTATTTTATGCTTCGGTTTCAACACTTTTTGTCACATTCCTCAGCTGGGACATTGGAAGTCTCCAAATATTCACCCGGGAAGGCTCAGACTCCTGTGACTCCCATTTCCAAACAGAATTCCTGAGCTAATTTACAGACTTTTAGTAAATCCCAACTGGAATTCCTTGGTGAGTGCAGGACTGGCTGAAATGCTGCCACTGTTGTAAAACAAAATTCTCCTTTTTCAGTCCCTCCCCAGTGAGATTAAACACACTCCCCCATTCCCAAACCAGTGAGATATTGTTGCTTTTGCATCCCAAAATACAGAAAAATCTTCCCATTTCTCCTTCAGGAAGAAAGGTGAATTTTAATGTTCCCTTTGCCCCGTTCCTGCTTGGGAAAGAACCTGGATTTAACCAAGAATTTGCATTGTCCTCACACCCACACAAAATATTCCCTTTAAATGGAGCAGCCCAAGATATTCAGGATTAGGAACAATTTTAGCCAAGACATTTTCATCTTGGATGGCACCTAAAAAGCCACTTCAGCTGAACTGAAAATTACCCTGAAAAGGTTTTGTTGGAGCAAGTTTGAGTCAGCACAAAGCCCTGGAAGTCAGGCTTTATCTTTTCCAGAAAAAAAAAGAGGATTTTCAGTTGTTCAGCCAACAAAAAAATGCTGCAATTCCAGAAATAATTATTGCAGGGCAATAAGGAAATCAATTATTGTAGGGTAGCCACTGGGCAAGTCAATTGTGAGTCACCACTGACAAAGAAATCCCATTTAAATCCCAAAGAAATCCCATTTAACACTCCAGTCTTCAATGTTAAATATACAAGTCCATGGAAAGGAAAGGATTTTCTGAAAGGTTCCCATTTTGGGGTTTTTATCAGGATTTTTGAGGTCTCTTCAGGGTCTCTTCAACCACAGAAACCTGAGAGGCTCAGAAGCTTCTGAGTTTTGGGAGTCGAAATAATTCCTTGGATAATGTTTACACTCCAGTGCAATTAAAAATTCATCTTAATAAGTCAAAAGTTGATAAAAAATTTTTTTCTCTGGATAATTTCCTGAAGGAGAGAAGGAATTATCCCTGCAGTCATGGAAAATGGGAATCTTCATGCACTGACATTGGAATTTGCATGGGAAAGACAGACCCAGAGGGGCAAAATGGATCCTTTATTTAGCAAAAATTAATTGCACACATCTGTCTCCCTCACAGGACTGTGAGATCCGGCTGCCCAAACCCCTGGAATCACTCCCACCGTTCCATGCATCCAGGAATTTGGGATTTAAACAGTCCCTACCATAGGTTGAGAAGTGTTTAAATCCCAAATTCCACTGAGCACTACACCTTGAACTCAACAAGAGATCACGGGCTGAGCATGAAAAATGGCTCTTCCAAATGGGATTTGTCCCAATTTAATGGAATCATTTGGAATTCACACATTTAATTAACCTCTGCCAGTCTCCAGGACTACAATTCCGCGTGTTCCAGTGAGAGATCCGCAATTATTTTCTTATCTTCTCCCGCTGGCTCCCCAGTCTCCACACTCTGAGGGTTCAAGGAGTCACTGCCAAACAATCCATCCTGTCTTCCTCGGGTGGAGGAATGCGAGGAAAGGATGTGGAAAAGGATTTGGAAAAAACTCCAAAGCTTTTGTGTGGTTTGTAAGGGAAATTAACTCCAGTCAGGCCGGAATAGACGGAATTGGAATTGTTCTTGGATCTTTATATTCTGATCATCAGTCAGGAAATCATGGATTATTTATCCTTGTTATCCTGGGATAGGGCCATGGAGATGCTCTGAGAGCTCTGGAGCCAGGCTGAAAGAGCTGGGAATGCTCACCTGGAGAAGGGAAGGATCCAGGGAGAGCTCAGAGCCCCTTGCAGGGCCTAAAGGGGCTCCAGGAGAGCTGGAGAGGGACTGGGGACAAGGGATGGAGGGACAGGACACAGGGAATGGCTTCCCACTGCCAGAGGGCAGGGATGGATGGGATATTGGGAATTAGGAATTCCTGGCTGGGAGGGTGGCGAGGGGCTGGGCTGGAATTCCCAGAGCAGCTGTGGCTGCCCCTGGATCCCTGGAAGTGTCCAAGGCCAGGTTGGACATTGGGGATTGGAGCAGCCTGGGACAGTGGGAGGTGTCCCTGCCCATGGATGTGGTGGGAATGGGATGGGATTCAAGGTTCCCAAACCATTCCAGGAATCTCTGGTTTGATCCTACAAAACACCTGTGGGATACAGCTCAGGAGACCTTCCTAAAATAACCAGGTTTAAATAATCCCCCACTGATTTACCCATTTCCAGTCATTGATATTGATATTGATGTTTATGTTTATGTNGTTTATATTTCTATTTATATTATTTATATTTATATGTTTCCCAGCACCTGGCCCCTGCTAACATTGTTTAATTCTCTCTCCCCATCCAGCCTGGATTTTATTTCCCCTCTTAATTTGTCCCATTTCAGCTTCCAACCTCTGGACTTGTTCCAGATGCGGCTGTAAGACTCCCGAGCCCTTTATCCTGGTTTTTATTTCCTGTGTCATTCCTTCCTTGTTCTTTTCATCTCCTCCTAAATTCCCCACCTTGTTCTCCTGTTGCTGCCAGGACCTGTTTTCCCACATTCCCAAATTTTGTGTGATTCCAGAATGAGCCTTGTTTAATCCACTGACCTTCTCCTGGAGCTGCGGACAAAGGAAAAAATTCTGTAATCCTGTTATAATTCCAACAGCACCGGTGCAGGAGGAACAATTCCCTCCTCTACCATCATTCCCTTTATTTGTATCCAAGGATTTCATCCTCCATTGCCCAGACACGTTTGATCCCTCCGATTATCTGTCACCTCCTTTACAAGTCTTGCTTCCTTCAATGAGGTTTTCTAAGGATTTTTTTGGAGTCTGGGATTTTGCAAAGTGTTATTAAAGCACTTCATTTCCTGTCTCTTACCCCTGACATAAAACAACTTTATCAGTGGATTGACCTTTTATTTTGGTTAAATAATTACCTTTATCTGTAATTCCATGGTTTTACATGTTTTCCAATGGAAAGTCCCGGCTAGAAAAACAAAAACTCAGGAATTTCCATTGCATTCCCACCACATCCACATTATTTTGTTTCCCGCCACTCTCCATGAGTGGATTTGGCTTGAAATGATGAGTTCAGAGAAGGAAATAAATATCTGGAAATATTATTTTCTAATGAGGCATTCATTTCCCGGAGTTTAGGAACTGGCAAAATCCCGGCATTCATATCCCGTGTCTCCAAAACTATTGACAGAAAACAAAGCTGGAGAAGCAGCTTTGGAATCAGGGATGCTTGGAATATTTACATGACTTTGTGCTCATAATGTGGGGTTGCAGAGGAAAATAAAAACACCCATTCAGGGCAGAGAATAAAAATTAGCCTGGAGAAAAATTCCAGCCTTGGCACAGGAAGATGGAAATGGGACAAGAAAAGCACTTTGCTCTCCAGAATTCGGGATTTTGAATCAGCTGCTCTTCTCCTTGCTGCCAGTGGATTTGTCACGGCTTCTCTGTGGGAATCCAGTGCTCCAGCCTCTGGAATTTCACATCTAGAAGGGATCAAACTTCTGCCTACCTGAGTTTTTCCCTAAACTCTGCTCCTCCACTTCCCTTCCTCTGCCAAGGGTCCGATGACCACCTTGATGGGAATTTTTTGGTAGCACAGGATGGGCAGAAATTCCCTTTCTCCCACAGGTAGGAATCTTTTCCATCTCTTTTTGGACTTTATCATTGGAGAGTTACTCAGGGCTTGGACAGAGTGACAGCAATGCCTTGTCCCAGCCTTATAAATGTATCCCTGTCAGCCAGGCTGAAGGAATTCCCACCTGGATTCTCCTGCTCCACCACATCTGGGCAGAGCTTTGTCCCAAACTCCAAAAAATCCCTTTTTTTGGCTTCACAAACAGACAATTTTGGGGTCCTTTGTTGCCATCTATTTTTGCCTCCTCTCCTGGGCACACGCTCCCCATGTTCCTACACTTCCCAGCTCCAGAATTCGCTGCAAAACCCCTCTCTCAGCATTCCCATGGCATTTCCCTGTGATGTTTCCTTTCCATGGAATGTTTTACGCTGTCAGGGATTTCACAGGAGCTCAAAACAAAGAGGGCGGTGTTGCACCCTCCCTGTGATTCCTCTGCTCTCCAGAAGAATTGCTTTCCCTTTATTTTGTGGCAGCACTCTGCTTTTTTGGGGAAGCGGCATCCGTTTCGTCGATTTATTAAGAGATCTTTGATCCGTCACTAAATCCTAACTGGATTTCTTCCTGAATGCCTGCTCTGGCTCCATAAAGGAGGTGCAGGTTCCAGGTGAGCAGTGGTGACCCCCGAGGTCAGCCTGGATTTTCTGTGAGCCTGACCCGAGCGACTCCAGCTGTCAATCACCGCTAACGGGGTCAGCTCCTTCTGGAGCCGCTTAAAGGTCTCCAAACAATTCCTTTATTTCCATGATTTTGTCTTGGAGATGAGGATAGGGGACGTGGCCCGGCTGTGTGCACCCAGAATTCCCCCAGTCCTGGGCTGATCCCACAGTGTGGGAAGCAGGAAAGGGGGAATTCTGCCCCTCTGCCCCACTCAGGTGAGACCCCACCTGCAGAGCTGCTCCAGCCCTGGGGCTCCCAACAGCAGGAGGTGTTGGGGCAATTCCAGAGGAATCCACGGAGATTCTTCAGGGGCTGAAGCCCCTCTGCTCCGGAGCCAGGCGGAGAGAGCTGGGAATGTTCACCTGGAGAAGAGAAGGCTCCAGGGAGAGCTCAGAGCCCCTTCCAGGGCCTAAAGGGGCTCCAGGAGAGCTGGAAAGGGACTGGGGACAAGGGATGGAGGGACAGGACACAGGGAATGGCTTCCCACTGCCAGAGGGCAGGGATGGATGGGACACTGGGAATTAGGAATTCCTGGCTGGGAGGGTGGTGAGGGGCTGGGCTGGAATTCCCAGAGCAGCTGTGGCTGCCCCTGGATCCCTGGCAGTGTCCAAGGCCAGGCTGGACACTGGGGCTTGGAGCAGCCTGGGGCAGTGGGAGGTGTCCCTGCCCACAGCAGGGGTGGAATGGGATGGGACTTATGGTCCTTCCAACCCATTCCATGAATCTCTGATCCATTATTTCCCAAACATCTCCTTTCCCCCATCTAATCCAAGGCATAAAAGCCATTTCTGCACCTTTTTCTTTCCCACTTTTTCCCCTTCCCTGAAATCTCTCCAGCCACTACTCCTCCTTGTCCCTTCCCTGCTCACAGATGTGGAGTTCACTACCTGATCTCAATTTGATTTACGGGCAGAGATAAAAAAGAGATTTAATCATGTCCATGAACTTCTCCAGCAACACACCCTGACATCCCCTATTAACTGCTCCTCTCCAGACATTTTTCACGGATGGTGTCCAATCCCTGATTCCCAGGCATTTAATTACTCTCCCTTTGTTAGAAGATCCCACTAAATCTCCTGATTTATGCCGCGCTCCATAAATAAGACCTTTCCTGCGCTGCTTTATGATGGCACAAATTTGTTGGAGGCATCTGCATAAATTTTTATGGGATTTCATTGTTCGCTCCACATCCTTGTTCCCAGTTTTCCTCGTGAATCAGAGCTGGGAATCACGGAGCACCACACGATTAATTACTCACAGTAGCCACCTCTGTGTTTATTATTTCATTTCCTTTTCAGCCCTAACGTTGTAAATGTTTACCCGCAAGTTATTTGGATTATTTGGAAAATAGGATTACGGCACTGGGAGAGATTTATCCGGGAAATTCCTCATGGCTGGAGCTCGGGAAAAGGTCAGGAAGTTCATTAAAGCAGATTAATGGAGAACAAGTGGGATCTAATCAGACTGGGAAGCTGAAGGCGCCTCGTGCTAGGGCAGGGATGTTGTTCCCATGGATTATTTGTATCCCTGCTCCCGGAACGTTGGGAATGACAGCAGATCCATCCTCTTTAGCCACTCCAGCTGCTGATAAATGAGTTCCTGCCCACCATTGGCATCCTGTCACGGAGCTGAGGCACTGCTCCAATTAGTGCTCCCCAAGGAGGGAAGGAAGGCCGGGCATGGCCCTGCCTGCAAGCGCCGAGAATTCCGGGATGTTCATTATCCGGCTTCTCCACTCCATGCCCTGCTCCAGGGAATAGCCTGGATAATAATCCTGTAACCAGAGCACTTAATCTGTGTGGTATTTGCAAAGCCAAGGCTTCAGAAAGGAGCAATTCCTGGGAAGTGCCACTCAGGGGCAGGTTGGGCAGCAGATGCTGAACGGGATGGGTGGAATTGGGGCGTGGAGATGGAATTTTTCCTTTCTAGCCTCCATTAACCATTCCAGGAAGGTAAATACCAACATAGGCTCATTTAGGTTGGAAAAGATTGTAGGATCATGGAGTTTAACCCTTGCCCAGCACTGCCAACACACCACTGACCCTGTCCCCAAGTGCCACATTCACAGGGATTTAAATCCCTCCAGGAAGGGGAACACCATGGGAAATGCCCTGGGCAGCCTGTTCTAATGTCTGATCACCCTTTCCATGAAGGAATTTCCCCTAATTCCAACCTAAACATCCTCTGGAGCAACTTGAGGCCGTTTCCTCTTGTTTTGCTGCAGTTCAACAAGTGATGAATTCCAAAGGGCAGTTGGAATTCCAGGATTGCATCAATCTCACACCATTGTCCTTGGTGAGTGATGCAGAGCACGGACTGAAGTTTTTAACACAGATTTATTTCCATGAATCCTTCTTCCTTGAACTCCACACTGTCCCTGTTTCTCCTGATCCTTGGCATGGTTATAAATCGATTCAAGTCAATAATTTGAGTAGATAATTTATGTATTGTAAATAAAATCATGGAATGGTTTGGGTTGGAAGGAGCCTTAAATCCCATCCCATTCCCACCCTTGCCATGGGCAGGGACACCTTCCACTATCCAGGTTGCTCCAAACCCTATCCAAGCTGGCCTTGGACACTTCCAGGGATTAGGAATTTGTGGGGGCACCTTTATCCATCTTTTATATGAAATCCTGGAGCAATTGCAAAGGAAACAGGGAATCCCAGTGGGAGCGTATAAAATATTCCCATCAGGATGAAGCTCACTGAGATAATTCCCACCTCCTCTGCTGCCCTCTCCCCTATCCCACCTTCCCAAATCATTTCATGAAACAACAAAATGTAAAATCCTGCAAAAACTTTAAGTGGTGAAACCTTGCTCCTGGCCCTCAGCTGGGATGTATTCTGAGAGGAAGAAAAAAATTGGGATATTCATAAGAGACTGGAATTTTGCACTTTATCAGATGTTCCTTTGATCCCTAAGAGCAGTGGTTTCCCTAAAAACAGCTTTGTTTTCCCGTATCCGTGTGGAAATTGCAACTCCTCACATCCCCTGGTTGTGTCTTTTCTGTGCCAATATCCAAATTATTCCCACTTTTCCTTCCCGCATTCTGCTCAGGGATCCTCAGTTCCTCACATTCCCTGGTTGTGTCTTTTCTGTGCCAATATCCAAATTATTCCCACTTTTCCTTCCCGCACTCTGCTCAGGGGTTCCTCAGTTCCTCACATTCCCTGGTTGTGTCTTTTCAGTGCCAATATCCGAATTATTCCCACTTCTCCTTCCGACACATTACTCAAGGATTCCTCAACCCTTCACATCCCCTGGTTGTGTCTACTCAGTCCCAAACCCAAATTATTCCCACTTTTTCTTCCTCATATTCTGCTCAGAGGTTCCTCAGCTCCTGACCTCCCCTGATTGTGTCTTTTCAGTGCCAATATCCAAATTATTCCTGCTTTTCCTTCCCACACTCTGCATCAAATTCCCAGCCCTTAAATTCCACAATTTGCCCTCTCCAAACCCCCACTCTGACGGGCTTTGGGAGTTGGGTATTCCAGCCGATAATGGGAACCCTCAGCATTCCTGGTCATCCACCATCAAGAATGAGACATTTTGGCCACTGCAGGGGCGATGAGAGAATCATGGAATATTCTGAATTGGAAAAGACCTACAGGGGTCATCCAGTCCCAATCCTGGCCCTGCCCAGGACACCCCAACAATCCCACCCTGTCCCTGAGAGCATTGTCCAAATGCTCCTGGAGCTCTGGGATCATCCAATGGCAAACTCTGGTGGGTGATGGGATGTTCAGGATGATTTCCCTCTGTTAATTAGGCCAAATTTCCAGCCAGTTCCATCAGGAATAATTCCTGTTCCTGATCCTGGCTCTGGGAATGCTTGGAAGTCTTCCCTGAGACCAGAGCACACATGGAAAATCCATCCATGCTCAGGTCGTTTGAATATTGGGTGTTGGAAAATGAAAGGGAAATGAATGTTAATGGATATATCCAGGAGGGAAAGGAAACAAAACAAAACCTAACCCAAAACAGGAGCGAGGTGAGTTATTTAACACCAAGAAAAATGCTGACACAAGAATTATTGGTGTTAGAGACTGGAAAATCCTGGAGCTGACTGCCTGAGGGAATATCAGTGTGTGGGAAGGAGAAGCAGCTGGAAGATGGAGTTTTGTAAGTTTTGTGGATGAAATGATAAACTATTTTTATGTCCAAATTAAGGAGGGGTTAGAGGGGTGTCTCTAGGTTTAGGTTTAGGTCTAGGTCTAGGTTTAGGAGTATCTCCTGGGGGTGAGGCAGGACTTAGTGCAAATCCTCATCCCACTGAGTTTCCCTTCCAGGCACTTCATAAATTACAAATAATAGCAATAATTCCTGAGATTCCCACTTCATTTTCCGGTGAGATCCTGGCTTTTCCCGCTAAAGCCTGGCTTTGCTGGAGCTGGGAGATGAACCCATCAAACCCCCAGCACGATGCTTTGAACACCTGACTTTTGTGTTTCCATCTTAATCCAGACCCCAACTTTGCTCCCGCTTTAATCTGGGATCCACCCACACCAGAGATTCCTAAAAACTTCTCTCAGATTCTCAGGGTTTAAATTCATTCCCTCCTACTCCTGGAATATTCCCCATTTACTCCAGCTGAGCAATCGTCCCATAGTCCTGATCATTCATAAAGACGGAGCAGGTAATAATTAATTTTAATGAGCAGGTAATAATTAATTTTAATGAATGCTGTTGCTGCACGGGGTAATTGTTTGAATTCATCAAACCCAGTGTTTAGAGTTTAATGCAGAAATTATGTCCAAGGCGTTGTTAATAAAATCATTACAAATTCATTTAGCCCTGAACCAGCAAAGCGCTCACACATGGATTTTTCTGCATGGAATGCTGGAGTGCTTCCCTGAATCCTGATTTAAAGTTATGATTCCTTAGGCAGACTCAAAGAAGAAAACTCCTCAGCTTTGTGACCTAAGGGGTCCTGCAGGGATCTTTGCTCATCGTGGAATTGTGGAATAGAACCGTTGAGGTTGGAAAAGTCTTCCAAGGTCATCAAATCCAGCTTTTGGCTGATGCCCACCTTGTCCCCAGCCCAGAGCCCTGAGTGCCCCATCCAGGAATTCCTTGGACACCTCCAGGGATGGGCACTCCAAACCTCCCTGGGCAGCCCCTGCCAAGGCCTGAGCACCCTTTCCATGGGGAAATTCCTGCTGATGTCCCACCTGAGCCTCCCCTGGCCCAGCCTGAGGCCGTTCCCTCTCCTCCTGTCCCTGTTCCCTGGGAGCAGAGCCCGACCCCCCCGGCTGTCCCCTCCTGTCAGGGAGTTGTGCAGAGCCAGAAGGGCCCCCCTGAGCCTCCTTTTCTCCAGGCTGAGCCCCTTCCCCAGCTCCCTCAGCCCCTCCTCCCATGAGTGACTCTCTAGAACCTCCCCCACTTCCATTGCAGCTCCCTGCTCCCTTTATTCCCTCTTCCAGGAATGGGAAGCAGAGGTTGTAGAGTCATTTATGGCCAGGGCAACTTCACTGTTTCATTGTTACCCCACTCCTGGTGGGATTCCCTATTCTGTGATTTATAGGGAAGCCCTCGGCTGAGAACCTCCCTGAGGATCCAGCCAGGAGCAGCCCAACCCCAAACTCCTCACCACCTCTTGTCTTCTGCTTACACCCCTCACATTCCCACATATTTGCTGATCCACCCCAATTCCACACAATCGGATCCTTCTGATGCCCTCAGGGCTCCTGCCTGGGCTCGTCGTTATCTCCTTGGGCTCATCTTTATCTCTCTGGGCTCATCTTTATTCCCTCCCCCCTCCCTCTGACTCAGGGAATCTCAAGATATGGATCAGAGATCCGGTTTTATTCAGACGACATGCAGATTTCTGGGAACTTTATCCCTAATTATTCCTTCTCTTCCCGTGTTTTATCAGTTTCTCTTGAGGACATGGAGGGGTCAATGCCATTCTATTTGGTCCTGGTCTGTATTTAAAACTCAAATCTTAATTTTTGCTCTCAGGCATTGTTTCGTTCTCAACATCTGAGAAAAAAATCTCAAAAAATCAAAGTTTTTGGTGGACTGGAAGCAAAAAAAACCTTTTGGAAGGTGGTGGTTCCACCAGGCTTTGGGAATGTTGGATCATTACCTGTCAGTGCCCTACAAAGACAGAATTCCCCAGAAAGAGGCACCCAAAATAATAACAGTTGTCAGGACTGGGGTAGCTCAGGGTTCATCCTTTTCCCTTGGGACAGCCACAAATCCCATCAGGAGTGATTCCATCTTTGCTGCTACACCTGCTGCAGACCTGGAAATTCAGAGGTTTTTAACCAACAGTGAAATTCCAAATTAATAAAAACATGGAATTGTATTTTTTCCATCCCACTTGAAGAAAAAGCAGATGTTGAACTGGGATTTAATAATTTCATATTCTCAAAATTAATTTTAGGCAATGTGTGTTAATTGGTGTTTTAGCCCTTTCCAATAAAAACTTGGAATCAGGAAAAACCACAATTCCTTTTTCCTTCTCCAATATTCCTTCTAACCAATATTCCTTCTAACCAGAATTCCAACAAAGATTTGCAGTTTTTATCTTGGTGCACGAATCCCTGCTAAATGTTATAAATTAAGGCATCAAATTCCTTGCCTCATACCAAACCACTGGCTGAGCAACATCCCAAAATTCCTGACTCACATAATCCTTATAAGTTTCTTTTTCCTGATGAAAATGGGATGAAGGTCTCAGCTAAAGGATTTATTAGGCAATTCCAGATGCTGAAATAAACATGAACCCGAAATTCAGTCTGCTTAATCATGGTCACAACAACGGGGTCATCCCTGTGTTGGTTTAAAACCGGGAATTCCCAGATCAGGTGTCCAATGGATCATTTGGGAACATCTCTAACCACTAATAAGGGATTTTTTTTTCAAATTAAGTCAATTTTCCTAGCCAAAATAGCAACATGTGGGACCTTTAAAACTGAATTACCGAGGAGCCCTGAGCATTAAAATCAGCAGGATTTAATTCCAAGAACATGACTCACTTTTCCAAGGAACTCTATTATTAAACTGAGGGGGTTTCGTTTAGAAAGAACAATATAAAAATTCTTTAGGAGTTATTTAAATCCTTTGTTTTCCTCCATCAAATTCCCAAGTTTTTACATCCATCCTCTTTTCCCAGTGGCTTTAACACTTAACCCCAAGAGGGGGTAAAATAATGTTGTTGTAAGAAAAAATTGCCACAAATATTTGGAAAAGCTGTTTATAAACTGAGTATCAGAGTGAGCAAAAATTCCTCAGCCACATCCAAGGCCTTTCATTTTTCCAGGAGAAATGTTCCACACCTTCCATGCGACTGAATTAATCAACGAATAAATGAATGAAGAGAAAGAAGATCATTAAATATTACTTTTCCTCCTGACGAATGCCAGGTTAAGGCAGGGAAATGGGAAAGACGGAGGGAGATCCACAAAGCTGCCTCAACCTTTTCCCATATTTTGTATCCTCAGATCACTGGGAATAAATATCCAGGGAGAAAACCTTGGGTGGGGTAAATCCACCCCTTTTCCTGGAGTTAATGGGGCTCTGCTGATTTCCTGGCACCTGACTTCGTGTTTCCGTAAAGGAATATTTATGGGACAGCTGAGGAATCCAACACCAATGGAGAGAAATGCCATGGAATGTCAAGCTTTTTGTGGATGTCCCACCCCTGGAAGTGTTCAAGGGGCTTGGAGCAGCCTAGCATAGTAGAAGTTGTCCCTGAATGGGATGGAATTTAAGGCCCTTTCCAACCCCAACCATTCCATGAGATTCCACACGGCACAGGGAACACCTCCAAGCGAAGGAATCTGAAAGGAAGAGGTTTGGATGCTCTTCCAGAGCAGGAATTCAGGCAGGAAGGAGTTGTGGGGGTTCTGAAGGCTGATCTTTGCTAATTTTCCCACCTGCCTTGGAATTCTGATTCAAAATCCGAAGGAGGAAGGTATGTGGGGGACACCGTGCCTGGCACTGGCTGAGGGATCAAAAAATCAAAGTTTTTGGTGAACTAGACGTAAAAAAAACCTTTTGGAAGGTGGTGATTCCACCAGACTTTGGGAATTTTGGGTCATTACCTGTGCCCTACAAAGACAGAATTCCCTGGAAAGAGGCCCCCAGATTTTGGGACATTCCCTGGATATTCTCACACATCTTGAAAGAGAAAAAGTCAGAAGAGCTCAACGAAATTATTTTCCTTGTAAGACCCTCACTCTTTTAATTCCAGGCAAAATGTGGGGGAAAATATCATTTATTTATCATGTTGTTCCTGCTCTCCAGAATACATCTTGGAATATTAAAACAAAACCTTTCAAAAATTATCCAAAAAAAATTATTTCTCTTCAGATTTTAATTTTTTTAACCTGAAAAAACACTGGTTTTTACTTGACTGTCAGATCAGAGACTTCCCTCATTTCTCGTGTCCAAGGTTTTTCCCAGGAAAAGCCTTTTCTTGTCACTTGTTTTTGGAATCAAAGCTGAGTTTCCCTTTTTGTCTCCCAGTTTAGCAGCACCAACTTCCAGAGGAGCAGATTCCAAGGGCCTCGTGGAGAAATGGAGTCAGATCCAGCAATATTTTAATCCCTTTCCCAATTATGTGACAGCTCCTGAATTTCCCTGGGGTTTGATACTTTCCATTCCTGTCTTTGGAGGAATCTGAAACTGCCTGAGAAAAGGGAGAGCTGCATTTAATTGGGAAAAAAAATACGGGAATGCTTGGTGTGGATTCAGATCTAATAAAGTGTCAGAGAAAAAGGGGTGGAATTTTTAACTTTATTCAAATCCTCTGCTCCAAAAATTCCTCGGAGTGAATAAATTACCAGCACTGCAGCAGAGCGAATTCTCGTGACCTTGAAGCAGCAGAACCCCGAGCACAGATGGCAGAGGAATTCGGGAATTGCTTCAGGAGCAGGTTGGGATGGAGAACAAAATATTGGCTGATCCCCGGGCAAAAGTCATCCAGGATGGAAAAAATGTGGAAGAGTCTGGAAGAGCAGCTCCCGTCCAGGAACACAGCCTGGGGCTGCTGGTGGGATTCCTGCCTCATCCCAGGAAATCAGCAGGAAAATTGGATGGTGAGGGGAGAGTGGGGATGCCTTAGACCTGGAAATCTGGGATCTGCCTCTTTCCCAATCCCGGATTTTGCTGTTTCTGAGGTTGGTGCTAACAGGAGTTGACACGAGCTCCCGTATGATGCTTTGTGTCGTGGCTTAATTAGTAATTACTTAATTGGGAAGTAGGTGAAACAAGAGACTCTGCACCACCAAAACCTTTGGGAATGCTGCTTCCCTGGATAATTCATCCAGGGAATGGTCTTTTAGCTAAACTGTGGGGAGGGATCCAGATCCTCAAATAAACAAATTAATTACCAAAATTAAAAAACCTTGTGTCATGCAAGGCTTGGATCCAAAAAATCACCCAGGTTTGGGACCAGCATGGTTCTAAAATTCCCTTTTTTCTTCTAGAAATGGTGGGAAAATATTCCTTTTGCACCATGGGAACATTTTCCTCTGGATCCTATGCCAGAGCTGCTCTGCCTGCCCTGAAAGATTCCATGGGATTTCAGAGTGGGAAGGTTTGGAAGAGCGGAATTCCACTTAGCTTACAAATAACTCCTGAAATTATTTGTCCAGTTGGTGTCCAGCTCCTCAGGACTCCCAAAAAAGCTTGGATTTCTTCATTCCCACTGAATTCCAGTGAAGGAAAATCCAAATCCTGCTGGGAAGGGTCCTGCTCCCAACACTGGTTCCATATGGATATGCCTGCATGGGAACACCTCAGCCAGCAGTATTGGAGCTTGAGGGACTCACCCTGCAATCTAGGAAGGGAAAACGGCCTTTCCCAAACTTCTGGAGCTGCTGGGATGGTGGAATCAGCAGATGGAGCAGTTTGGTTCACTGTCACTCCCTCATCCCACTTCTTCTGTGGGATGAGAACAGAGTCACGGCAGGTGGTGGGAAGGGCACGAGTGGCATTGTCACAGATCTGTCAGGGCCAAGGGGCAAGGGAGGGTATTCCAGACCCACCTGGGCACATTCCTGTGGCATCTGCTCCAGGAAACCTTGCCTTGGACAGGATCATCTCTGGAGGTCCCTTCCAACACTAAAAATTCCGTGACTCTGAAAGCCCAGACCAACAATATCCCCAGTTTAACGTCCCTGGAGCAGTCCCAGGACCTGTAGAGTCAACTTGTCCCTTTTTTCCCCAAAATTAAGACCTCTGCAACCACCAGGACATCTTTAAATCCCTGGACACCTAAACCCAATCCCAAACATTGGGCTGCCTTAGACTGGGCACAGCTCTAAACTCTCTGCTGGTTTTAAAAACCCAGACCAGCTGCTCCATTTCTTATTGAGATTTCCACTCCAACCTCAAGCTGAGGAGCCAGGAAAACTGGTGGAGGAAGGGAGAGCTGAATTATCTGGAAACTGCAGGATGGGAGTGAAGGAGCACTTCTGGAAAGCTGGGAATATCAGGTTGTGGTTTTGGTCTTTGTGGGAAAGCTCCTGTATGGAAAATCCCGCTGGGAAAAGCCAGTGTCCATAAAGGGGGCAGAGGAGTCCTGCAGCTTCATTCAAATAAAGGCAGAGAGCCCCTGGGGCACTGCCCATGGGGTTTTCTCTCCCAGGGTTTCGGAGGGAGCAGCCTCCTTTTATCCCAAATTCTGGGCCGCACGGTGCCCTCTTCCTTTCCCCGTTGCTGAGGAACCAGGAAGGTGCAGCCTTCCCAAACCACCTGTCCCATATCCCCCCTTAAACCTGTCATTTTACCCCAAAATTCAGAAACTCCGGCTCGTGCCATTTGGGCGTTTCGGAAGCCGAATTGTCCGGGCTCTGGAACAAACCTGGCTGGATGCGGGGACACAGTCCAGCCCCATCTCAAAGCCGTTCCCACCCATCCCCTCACCCACGGAATTGTTTGTACGGACACCAGCGCACATCTCCCCTAGCAATGGACTTGGAGAAAAGGAACAGAGATACAAAGAAAAAGGGGTCTGAATTAGGTGATTAGTACCTCAGCCAATGGGGAAAGAGAGAGGGGAATGGTGCTGGGAAATCGGGATAAAAAGGAGGCTGCATCCTGTAGCAATTCCAGAGACCCCAGGGGAATGCCCCATGGCCTCTCCCTTTGTTCGAAATAAAGTTACAGGACTCCTCTGGCTCCTTTTTGGACAGAAACCTCTGACATCGCAGGTTATTTTCCCGACACAACTTTATTGGAAAAAAGGCAGAGAGGCCCCAGGGGCACAGCCCGCAGGGTTTTCTCTCTCGGGGTTTCAGAGGGCACAGCCTCCTTTAATCCCAAACTCCCGGCTGCGTGGTGCCTTCTTCCTTTCCCCGGTGCTGAGGTACTAGGAAGGTGCAGCCTTCCCAACATCCTGCCACATATCCCCCCTTTAACCTGTCCTTTTTCCCCAAAATTCAGAAACTCCAGCTCCTGCGGCCCCATTTGGCTGTTTCAGGAGCTGAACTGTCCTGGCTCTGAACAAACCCAGCTGGAAGTGGGGACGGACATTAAAACCCATTTTAAAGCCGTTCCTACCCATCCCCTCGCCCACTGAATTGTTTGTAAAGACACCAGTGCAAATCTTCCCCATCCCCTCCACAACCCAAATTTTGCATCCCGATCACACCCTCAAACACAAAGGAGGCAACTCACAGAGCAAACCTTGGACATTTAAAAACATCTCCCTTTGCCACGGTCCATCAAAATTCCCTGGGGGAAGCAGAGTGTGAAAGAACAGCCACTTGTGCAACCATTTTAATCAGGCAAAACCGAGATAAGGGACTGATTACAGAGTTATTGAGCTGATAAAATCCTGACTGGAGCTTTGCAATCAATCAGCAGCCACCGCTCATCCATGGAATAACCAGACGGTGCAGCTGCCTTTCCCTGGATATTTATAACTTCATGGAGAAGTTATTTAACTCTATTAGCTGGGTCTTCCATAATTAGCTTGGCTCCTGGGAGGATTTTCAGTGCCTGGATTGACACCTGGGACACCGGACACCTGTTTTAATTAATGTTTGCTTTCTTCTTAATGCCTCAGAGGATGATGGATGGCTTGGGAAGCGAAGTTAAAGGATATATTGGAATTATTAGCAGTGATCTGTTGAGATAAGGAGAACAGATCCACGTGTGCAGATATCCAAATCCAGGATATCCCAAAGCTCAGGAACTTGCGCTTGTATGGAATTACCTCGGTGTGAAGTGATTTTTGGCATCACTGATTATCCCACAGCTTTTCTCTTGTTGTTGGATCCATGGATGCATCTGAGGGACTTTGGGAAAAGTCCCCAACTTGGAATTTCTGAATCTTTTTATCTATCACCCTCCACAGAGATTTTGGCAGTGGTGATGAGCACCCCGCACCTCCAGGTAGATTTCCCAACTCTGGCCAAAGCCAAGCAGGAATTTCTCTTCCCAGTATTTTCCAGGACTGAAATCGGTTTTTCTGCCCTACACCAAAACCTTTAATAGGGTAAAGATTAAAAAGTTGTGTCACTAAAAACTGGTTTGATATCTCAATTATTCCTCCTAGAAATGGGAGATTTTGTTCCGTTTTTGGAGCAAACAACCCAATTTTTCCAACCCCAATTTTTACAAAAGAGAAAAGAACTTTGGAGTGAAAATCCTTCATGCAAGGACCACTCCTGTTGCTCTGTTAATTAAAATAATTCAGCTGAGGAGGCTCGTTAGGCCTTCAAGTGTTTCCCCAATGCTGTGGTCACCACAAAAGGCTGCATTAAGAAGGTGCTGATTTAAAGAGCAGCTCTGCATCTTATTTACCGGGAAGAAAATGGATGATGAGATAAGATCAGCAGCTGAAATCAAAGAGTGAAAAGAGATAAAGATGCACAGGCAGATCCAGCTGGAGCTGGAGCTGTTCCTGATTGGATCTTTACTTTCAGGACCACATTCCATTGTTATCCTCGGCTCCTCTGCCTCGTTCCTTGCACACAGAGCAGAGACTGCTCCCTCAATAAGAGAAAAATCGATATTTTGCTTTTTAGCACTGTTCAACGTCCTCATCTCACTCCTTATTTATTATGGGATCTTCAAACTCTGCTCCCAAATCAGCTGGAATGCATTCCCATTCCATTTTCCAGGGGAAGGTGGGGTAGTTTCATGGACTGGGAGCAGCTCAGGAGTTGAAAACCTCCACTAATTGCGGAGTTTTGAAACGCCAGTTACAGCATTTTTAGACCAATTGGGATGATTAAACTGTTCTGGATCTGAATTCCACACGGAGCTGGGGATGCTCAGTACTCGTGGAAGGCTGCCACAAGGTCACAGGGCAAATCCCAGCTCCTCCTCCTGGGTATCCAAGATGGATGAGGGAAAAATGATGGGAAAATGGTTTGGTTTTCCCCCTGTGTCAGGCAATTATTGCCGGAGCCGCAGCACTTTGCTGTTAATCTCCTTCATTCTTCCAGCTTTTCCCAGCTCATGGACAAGGCCAAGTGTGCGTGTGACAGGAGCGGGCAAAAACCAGCCCTGCTGCTCCATCCATCACTGCCAAGAGCAGAGGCCGCTCCACGCGCTCAAAATTCCCTTTTCCCAAACAAAATGTGGACACTGAGCAGCCTCCCTGAGCGTTTGAACTCCTTCACCTTCCTGCTGCCTCAGTGGGATGGAATTCCAGGTCACCTCACGCTGCAGGGACAAATTAAAGCTGTGTCAGACATGGTGGAGATTGAAGCATTCCTGTGACAGGGAATGTCTTCCCAGCAGGAAAACCAGCTGGAAAATCTGCTCTTCCTTGTCTGAGAACGGCAGTCACCTGGAAAATCAGAGGCGCTGAGTGCCTTGGAAAGCTTTCTTAATTCAAGGCTTTTTCCTGTCTATCTCCAAGACATTCCTGACACCCCCCTTTCCTTGGATAATCTCTTCCCCAGGGCTCCATTCCAGATCCAAGGAATTGAGTGGAAGGCATCTGGCTGATTTTTATGTGTTTCATTCCAGACCTGTCTTAAACCCATCCTCTCCTGGCAGGAATCTGAGGGTCTGAAGAGTGAATTTCTGGTTTTTGAAGATCTAGGGATGATGTTAACATTTCCTCCCATCGCTGTGGAATCTGAAAGAAAAACAACAGTGGAATCTCCTGGTAACAATGGAGAAACTTGGAATTTTGACCAGTATCTGTTCCTCATGCAATAGGATTAATCCTGGGTTTTGGTCTCTAAAATTCAAGTTTCTAAACAAAACTGCATCTCCCCCCTCCCCCTTTCACAGCAGTGACTCCACTTCTCGGTGGCTGATCCATCAAAAACTGGGATACCAGGAATGAACCACTCTGAAGGTGCTTCAGCCAAAGAATTTTCCTAAAGGATCCCCAATGCATCCCATAAAACTCCTCAGATCAAGATAATTTTGAGCCTGGTGACTTGGATAGTTTTCCACTGAGGTTTGCTCCTGACCTTTCAGATTTTCCAGTGATTATCATGGGAAATTCCATTCTAGAAAGACAAAAAACCCATTTTACTCTGATACCTCAATCCATGGAGAGGAGATTTAGATGGGATATTGGGAAGGAATTCTTCCCTGTGAGGGTGGAGAGGGGGTGGAATGGAATTCCCACAGAAGCTGTGGCTGCCCCTGGATCCCTGGGAGTGTCCAAGGCCAGGCTGGACAGAATTGGAGCACCCTGGGACAGTGGGAGGTATCCCTGTCCACGGCAGGGGGTGTGTCTTGGGGTGACTTTATGATGTGTATCCCCTATCACCACTCTATGCCCAGAAGATGGATCCTGTGCCTTTAAGACTGGGTGCAAGAGAAAACTGAGCGAACTTTTCAAAACAATTGCTCAAGGACACACAGCTCTCTGCTTGTGGTTCAGCAGCAGGGAGAGTGGCAGAGGCAACCTTGCTTTCCAGCCAGCTCTCAGCTCTTTTTCTCCAGAGGGAGTTTTCCTGGGACTTTTGGGTCTTTTTAATTTTCTTCTTCTCTTCAGGACTGTTTTACAACACTGGAGCACACCGGGGGAGACCTTCCCTTCCGAGGCCCCCTGGAAGGGGCCCACTGACCCAGCTCTGAGGAGGAGAGAGGCCACACCCAGAGAAGGACTCTGAAATCTTCCCTGGTTTCTCCCCACAGCGAGAGATTTTATTATTTATTTTATTATTTAGCATTATTATCCTTTTCTTTCTTTTTGTTTGTTAAATAAATAGTTTTTATCTCTTTCACTTTCCTTCGAGGAAATTCTTTTCTTTCCCAAACCTATTTTTGGGGGAGGGGTGGTAGTAACCTGCCTTCCTTCAGAGGATATTCTCCTCCAATTTGGCCAAACCAACACACAATGGCACTGGATAATCATTAAAATCTGTTCCCTGATCCTACAGTTCATTTCCTCAAACTCTTCCACAGTTTTTGTCCAGAGCAGGAATACAATCCCATAAACTCAAGAAAGTGTTCTTATCCTTGTTGTGTCTTGAGGAAAAATAAATGCCCAGGAATTTCATGGCCTCAGGGATGCTGGCCCAAAACCCACTGATAAGGAAGACATTCCTGTTTGGACACACCCCAAAATATTCCTTAGTTCCCTTAATTAAACTTTGATATGGGATTTTTTGTTTAGGTGGATTCTAAGGTTACGCTGAGTTGTGGATTCTGAGGGAAATGCTCAGAGTTTCGTGGACCGCAGAATCATGGAATTGCTGAGGTTGGAAAAGCCCTCCCAGAGTATCAATCAATCAATCAATCGGGATCATTCAGGTTGGAAAAGGCCTTTGAGATAATCAAGTCCGACCTGTTCCCAATCCCCACCTTGTCACCACCCCAGAGCACTGAGTGCCACTTCCAGGAGTTCCTTGGACACTTCCAGAGGTGCTTTTTTCCACAGGATGGGCAGGAGGGATTGTCCCAGCTGCTCCTGGTGCTGTCACACTTCCATTCCCATTAAAGGTCGTTAAATCTCTTTATTCCCCCTCTTTGGCATTCCCAGATTTTGATTTTTCCAGGGAAGGAAATGAGGCTGTGCTGGCAGTGTTCCACTCCACATAACTCTTCCCAGAAACAGGAAAAATAAACAATTTGGGAAGCTCTGAGAGCATTCCAACCACGGAACATGCACAGCGCAACGGGGAACATGCAGCACTCAGCACCAAAGGCAAAATTATGGCATTAAGTTTTTATGGTTTTCCTCCCGGGCATGTGTTTTTATGGATAATATTTACCCACAATTCCACTATACGGACCATTGGAAAATGGGATTGATCATAAAAGAGGACAATAAAACTCATTAATGCTGGAATCACAGGGATCCTTTCACGTTGTTGGTTGGAGTTGTGCTCAGCGTTAGGTAATAAGCCAGCAAGGGAATGGAGTCATCCTTTCCTCCTGCAAGATTATCCCATGATCCCATCCCAAAATTTCCCCCCCTGCTCGTTATCACATCAGAATTTCCTTGGGCACTGCGTGATAGAACTTTATTTTTGGTTTTTTGATAATCCTTTTGTATTGAGGGAAGAAATGATGGACAAACCTCAGGAATTGCACGGGAATTTTTCTGCTGCTAAACAGAATCTTCCACAACTTTCTTGGTAGCATCCCAATTGTTTTAACCCCAAAGTCAAACATCCGCCCTGAAAAAATTTGACTGCCTGTCCCTGTTAATCCAATGGAATGAGTGCCTTTCCATAATCACCTCATCAGATTCCCTCTTCCTCTTTTCCAGGTGCCTATCCCATGGAGTGGGGAGTTTTACTGCTCTGCTTCAGCGATGGAAATTGGGATTTTTTTTTAGACTCCTGGAATTTCTGAAGCTGCTTCCCCAGAGGGGTTGTTTCATTATTTTTATAACTGAGGAGCAGGGAGACAAAGCTGCTGGAAAAACAATTCCTATTAAATAGTTTAGGAGCAATTCCTGAACAGTCGGACTCCTGTTAAGCAGTTGATGTGCTCCAATATGGAATGTTCCTAAATGAATAGTTATAAAGTCACAAAAAATCTGGATCCAAATCCTCAGTGCTGGGCAAACGCAGGCAAAACCATCTGAATGGATGCATGGAAGCCTCAAGCAAAAATAGGGAGACGGGTCTGGAGAGCTGCTCCTGGTGGGATTTATTCAGGAGACAGCACGGAAAGGGCTCCGAGGAGCCTCAGGATTCTGAAATGGCTTTGGAGAGGGGAAAAGAGAAAAGCTGCTTATCCTAGAGCGGGAATAACTTGGGGATCAGTGTGGATGGGGGAAGGGAAGGGAGACAGCTCAGGGAAGAGCCTGATCTGTGAATGAAAGCCCTGGAAATGTTGCAGCTCCTTCACGACATAAATCCTGACTCACTGACAGCTCCAGCCTATTTTTCTTTTTTCTTTTCTCCCTCTCTCCCTATCATTTTTTTCCCGCTTTGTTTTGTCTGCTTCAAGCAAAGCTATTTTCTTCCTCAAATCCTGCTGAGAACAACACTCGTGTCACGTTGCTGGGGACACGCGCGCGTTGTCATCATCTGTCACCGGCGTCTTTTCATCTCTTCGAGCCCTCGCTGCCCCTTCTGCTGCTCCCTCTGCCTTTTGATCTCTTCACTCTGCTGTTCCCTCTGAAATGCTCAGACATCCAAGTGAACAATACCCAGCCAGGAAAAAAACAAAACAAAACAAAGAAAGGCAAAATGCCTGGATTTGTATCTCTGGAATTCATGGAGATGAAAGAGGAAAATCCAGGGTTTCAGCTCAGGAATGGTTAAAGGAAATAAAGTTATGGAATCAAGGGAAGGGAAGTGACTGATAAAAGGAAAGAGGGCTCTGTCCCTGGTTATAAACCCAGTGGGATTTGAGTGCCAGAATTCTGGTGTTGGAGCTGAGCAGAGGGAGATCCCGGAATAATTTTTCTGGCTGCCCCACTGAACAGAAACCATTGGATTTCGCCTTCTTTTAACCCAAATAATTCCTACTTAGGTCAGGTGGAACTGCATCCCAAAGATGTGGAGTCCCTGAGGGATGGGAGATGGGACAGTACGAGCATGTTAGATGCTCTTTGATGTCCCTTTGTTTTTGTATCAAGAGGGAAACCACTCTGAAATCATGGAGATAATTCCCCCTAGCCCATCGCTGTCTTCTCCCCCTTTCTCCAAGTCAGCAAGGGAATAAAATCCCATTAAATTCCTAAAAATCCACTGTTTCAAACCTTCTTTGAACAGCAGAGTTCCAGCTTCGTGTTCTTCAAGCACGACATCTCCAACACTGCAAGGAGAAACCCAAAATAAATGCTCAAAACTCACCTTTAGCTCTCTCCTGGCTGGGGTGAGGTTGTTGCTACTCCAGGGATTTGTTCTTTACAGCCACCTGGAAGGAGGCTGGAGCTGGAGGGATCGGGCTCTGTTCCCAGGGAATAAGGACAGGACATGGGAAATGGCCTCAAGTTGCACCAGAGGGGACTCAGGTTGGATATTTGGGAAATTTCTGCAAGGAAAGGATTTTCAAGCTCAGGGCAGTGGTGGAGTCACTATCCCTGGGAATGTTCAAAAACCTTCATCCAAAGTTGGACTTCATGATCTTGGAGGTCTTTTCCAACCTTAAAAATCTGTGGTTCCTTACTTGAGACATTACAGCACCTCCCAACCCTGTGGAAGAAGAAAACTTCTGGGAAAGAATTCCTAGGTGAATTCTCATTGTTGTGTGCAGGATTCTTGGGTCAGTCTTGGTTTTGTCATTTAAATTCTTGGAAATTGAGGATCTCCGATGCACTCACTAAGATTTTTAATAATCATGGCTACAAAGAAAGAATCAGTGCTGAGCTCCCTGTTTCCTGTCCCTTGGAAATGAGATATCCTCAACAAGGTCACCCTGGGAGAGTAGTCAATGCAAACTCGGAAATAAAAGGGAAAAACTCAAATCCCAAATGCCCATCAAGGGCAGATTGGGGCATCCCCCAGACCAACCCCACTGTCCATCCCAAACTGAAGAGCTGCCCATTGCCCCTGATGCCATAAATCCTGCTGGAGGTGCCTCTTCTCCGTGTTCCATGGCCTTTGGCATAAATCCAGGAGCAGGATTTCATAAATCCACCTCACTTCCATGTTTTTCCATCCATTTTTTCTCTTTTTCAACGCAAGAACCAAATGCGAAGTTTCATTTTTGAGAGGAGATGAGGGAACCTTAAAACAAGCAGCCAAAATTGTACAGTTTCCCAAATTCCCACAAAAGTTAGAATGAAGCAGAATTTCATTCCCAAATTATAATTGCCAGAGACATTTTCAATGGTTCTTGGGATTGATTTTTTTTCCATGGAAAACAGGATTTACAACGAACACAAATTGTTCCTGCAGAACTTTTAAAGTAAAGAAAGTGGCTTTGCTTTGAATCAACTTCCATCTTGTTGGGATCTTCCGGATTTTTATTCCACAAAATGGGGATTGGTCACAGGTTGGACTTGGTGATCCTGGAGTCTTCTCCAACCTCTGGGATTCTGGGATTTAAGAAGGTTAAGCCTGGCAGAGAATTTATTTTTATAACTCACAGAGCACAGCAGAGCAATCATCCTAAAATCCTCATGGAAAACCAAGGGAAAAGGAGAAAGGAAAAATCTCCTTCCTGTTCACCTCAGTGGGAAAAGGCACCAGTTCCCAAATCTTCCATGAAAACTGATATTTCCTGCTAAATTCCTGGAGCAAACCAGCGTTTCCCTGGTAGAATTGCAGCCCCTTGATCTGTGACTCCACCAAACCCACTTTGCTCTGAATTTGAGCAAAACCAGCCCTGAAAATCCTCCAAAATTCCCCGATCAACTTGGTCTGCTCCAGGCACCTCCTTCCTCCATGCACATTTTTAAAGGATTTCCAGTAACAGGGAAGCCATTCAGCGTTTTCATGAAATCCTTCAGGAAACAGGAGCTGGCAGGGGGCTGTTGAGTAATAAAACAATTCTAAATGGGCTAATTAGGAGCCAAAGCTGCTCTTTGGTAGATTCTCACCTTCCTGTTAACGGCACCAACTGAATTTAGGGAACGCGCTGGGAGAAAATTGCCTGGCTGGATGCAGATTGGATCATGCAGCTTGTGGAATTGCTCAGAGACTGGTTAACGGGATCTGTGGGAAAAGGGACATAAATCTCCAAAAAGCCACAGTGACACAAGGAAGGAGCATTGTTTGCTCTGGGAGCTGCTGAGGGAAGAGAATTCCTGTTTACACACTCTGATTTAACTCCCACTTTCCTCATCCCCTTCTCACGAGGGAAGAGAATTCCCCTTTTCTCTCTGGATTAACTCCCATTTTCCTCGTCCTCTTCTCATGAGGGAAGAGAATTTCCATTTAATCTCTGATTTAATTCCCATTTTCCTCATTCTCGTCTCATGAGGGAAGAGAATTCCCCTTTCCTCTGTGATTTAACTCTCATTTGTTGCAGTGCCTTTTTTAAGTGTGGCACGGCGTAGCAATCCGCGACCTTCCCAGAGAGCATGGCCCCGCTGCCCGGCGGCGATAAAGGAGGCGAGGGAGGGTCTCCACATGGCGGTTCCACAGAAGAACTTTAATTTCCATGGCGTGAAGGTTCCCAGAGGCGAAGACAAAGACACAGCGGGGTCGTGGGGTTTTGTATGGAGACGAGGANAAAGGGGAATACATAATGATGAGGGAACAAAGGATCTTGGGAGGAGCCAATCCGCTCACCCTAACCTAGAGAGATCTCCCGGCTGTTGCCTTTCAGGAGGAGATTCAGGCTTTTACTCTTTGGCCCTATAGGCCACCACACAGGTCCCCAAACCCATTTTCCTCATCCTGTTCCCAACTCCCTTTTCTCCCGGTTCTCCTTCATCCCCACAGATCTTTAACTGTTATTTGCCTCTTTCTGGATCATTCTGCCCAAATTCCCAGCACCTTATTCCTGAGCCTTCTCACACCAGAGAATTCCCAAGGAACCATCCTCTCCATCTGACATTCCAGTGGCTTCAGGAAGTGTCCAAGGCCAGGTTGAACATTGGGGCTTGGAGCACCCTGGGATAGTTGAAGGTGTCCCTGCCCATGGAATGAGAAGGTCCCTTCCACCCCAAACCCTCCTGGGATTCTAACAGGGTTAATAACATGGATTATGGAGCCGGTGACAATAAAACCAGGATAAATCCATCTTGGCTTGTTCAGCCCACAGGAATTTGTGATGGAATTGCCATGCCAGCCCTGGGAATGCAGGAAAGGAATGAACAAATAAAATATCCCTGTGGTGACTGCACTTTGCTTCCTCTTATCAAAGGCCAAAGAATTTCCTTTGCTTAACACAGGGTTAAAAAAAATTCCTGGGATCCGTGTGCCTTTTCCATACAAATCCCTCTGCACTGAAAGCCACAAATCCAAGTATTGGATTTTGCTAAATGAACACTCCAGGATTACCTCGGGAACCCAAAGGAATTCACAAACAAAGCTAAGCTCAGCAAATTTCCACTTCATGCTTAATGATGACCTTGAGATGCTCCACTCCAGCACATTGAGGGATTCACCTCCTCCCTTCCCACAATTCCAACCGGCCTGGAATTTTGAACATTGTTTTTCCAGGTTATTTTGGGTTGTTTCCCCCCACAATCAGAATAACTGATTAAATTTACGCAAATATTGTCTGCAAACCAACTGAGGGGGGGTTTTCACTCCTGGTTATGTTCATCACAAATGAGTATTAAACCCAAAATCCCGAGGTGCCAGTGGGACAATCCATGGGGGATTGGAATTCCAGACTCTTGCTGGTCTTTATTTTCTAGGCAAGATCTTTCATTGACCAGGTCATATTGACCTGATACATGAATATAAATGAATAAATGAAAAAGAAAAAGAAAAAAAAAAGGAAAAGGAAAAGGAAAAGAAAAAGAAAAAGAAAAAGAAAAAGAAAAAGAAAAAGAAAAAGAAAAAGAAAAAGAAAAAGAAACATAACCATAGAATTACAGAACCACAGTTTGGGTCAAAAACAACCTTTAAAGATCACATCAAGGCACTGAGGAATAACAGGAGAAGGGAAAGATGCAGGGAGAGCTCAGAGCCCCCTCCAGCACCTAAAGGGGCTCCAGGAGAGCTGGAGAGGGACTTGGGAGAAGGTCTGGAGGGACAGGACACGGGGAATGGCTTTTAGATGGAAAAGGGGAGATTTAGTTTGGATATTGGAAAGGAATTCCTGTCTGGGTGGGTCGGGACAGGCTGGGCTAGAATTCCCAGAGAAGCTCTGGCTGCCCCTGGATCCCTGGAAGTGTCCAAGGCTGGGTTGGACTTTAGGCCTTGGAGTCACCTGGGATAAGGGAAGGAGTCCTGCTCTTCCATGGGTCAGAGGATCTCCATTGCAAATAAATTCCCTTCAGAAACCTCTTTCTTGTGTTATTCCATGAAAATCCCAGAGATTCCCCTATCGCAGCCAAATCCACTGCGCTGCATCCCAACACCAGCCTTGGCTTTCTCCTCCCTGGAAGTCTTCATTGGCAGCCTGGCACGTCAGGGATCATTGGAATTTATAACAACATCATTCAAGGGCTCTTTCATGGATTAGAGCTCCATTCAGGGCCTTTTCAATCATTCCAGAGTAAATACTGGATCATCCTCACAAGGAGCTTCCAAACTATCGTATCTGCCAAACTTTTTGCCTGAATACAAATCCATTGCCATTGCTGGGATGTGCAGAGAATTCCCAATTCCACAAAGGGAATACAGCCCCAAATATCCAGAATTCCTGCAGCAGCTTCCAAATCCTACAGGACACCTTTAAATAAATAATTGGGTTATTTTTCAGTTGAATCTGGGAAATTTTAAATCTTGATTTTTCAGTCTGATTTTATTATTTTTAGGATGATTTTTAAAAATTTGATTGTTTTAGGAAGGAATTCCTGGCTGAGAGGGTGGGGAAGGGCTGGGATGGGATTCCCAAAGAAACTATGGCTGCCCCTGGATCCCTGGAAGTGTCCAAGGCCAGGTTGGACACTGGGGCTTGGAGATGTGTGGGATAGTGGGATGTGTCCCTGCTCATGGAAGGGGCATGGAATGGAATGGGATTTAATGTCCATTCCAAACCTAACATTGTGGGATTTTTCTCCAATATCCGGAGGAGGTTTTTTTCTCCTTCCCACCCCACACTTCTTTCCCAGGGATCTCTTCCACTTCCAAACTCTTTATCCTGGTGGTGAAATCCAGGACGTGCCTTTCCCTTGTCACCCCAGCAGCCACTTGCACTACCTCAGAAAAGAAAATTCCAGTTATTCCAAGACAAAACTTGACTTTGGAAAATACAATCTGCCCATAGAAATGCAGGAAAAACATTGGGAATGCCCCTAGGTCGACACAGGGAGGGGGTGGGAGCAAAATTCCTGGTTATAAATCAGTCCCGCCCCCAGTCTCCACCTGGCAGAGCTGGGATTTATCATTATTCCATTTGCTGTCGGAATCAAAAGAAAAGGATCTGAAGGAACAAAGGGAATGAAAGGAAATGCTGCTCAGGAGGTGTCATGTACTCATCAAATGTGATCCTTTATTCATCACGGAGCTGAATAAAACAAGAAGGAATTCTGTCATCCCGCTTTGGAGAACACGGAAATGCCAAGTAAGACACGATGGATCCCTTATTGATCTGTAGGAACAGGGAAACGTGGATATCAGGCACTTCCAAATGCCAATCACAGGAATGCCACAGGCATAAGGGGCAGCCACAGCTTCTCTGGGAATCCTATGCCAAGGCCTCTCCACCTTCAGCCAGGAATTCCTTTCCAATATCCCATCCATCCCTGCCCTCTGGCAGTGGGAAGCCATTCCCTGTGTCCTGTCCCTCCATCCCTTGTCCCCAGTCCCTCTCCAGTTCTCCTGGAGCCCCTTTAGGCCCTGCAAGGGGCTCTGAGCTCTCCCTGGAACCTTCCCTTCTCCAGGGGAACATTCCCAGCTCTCCCAGCCCAGATCCAGCCCTTGGAACTGTTCCATGGCTTCTTCTGGAATCTCCCTCTCACCCACCAGCACCCCCAAGTCCTTCCCAGGGCTGCTCCCCATCCATTCCCTTCCCAGCCTGGATTTGTGGCAAGACCCCAATGGGTCAGAGCTGAGTTACTGAGGCACAAACTTCCCAAAAAATCAAGGAACAGGGAGCTGTGGATTGTCCTGGAATTCCTTCGCCTTGGGAGAGAGCACAGGACTAAAGGGAAGGGGCAGATCCAGCACTGCAGGATCAGGAGTCTTTGATCTCTTCTGCAGCTCCTGGGTGTCAATGCCCATAAATCCATGGAAATAAAAGCCCTGAGAGCTGGAAGGATTTTAGGGTTTGGAGGGATGAGAGCCATAAATTCTGGGATTTAGACCAGAAGGAACACAGGGTTTGAGAGATGACGGGAGAATCACGCCCTGGGAAGGAACAGCCTTTAATGAGTTCTGTAAGGAAAGGCCAGCCCAGCAAACCCCATAAATCTTCCCTGTTTTATGCATTTTAGCGTCTCAACCCCAAGATCCATAAATATGGATTTCACTGGGGCTGTTAAACAGAACAGAATTTCTCCTTTGCCACTTGGTTTTATGGCAGGGACACAACAACAGAAACTTGAGAGCCTTCCAGCTTTTCCCATAAAACCTTCAAACCTCCACAGTTCAGGTTCAGGTTGGACATCAGCAGAAATTTCTCCATGGAAATGGAGGCCTTGGCAGGGGCTGCCCAGGGAGGTTTGGAGTGCCCATCCCTGGAGGTGTCCAAGGAATTCCTGGAGGTGGCACTCAGGGCTCTGGGCTGGGGACAAGGCTGGGATTGGTCACTTGAACTCTATGATCTTGGATGGTTTTTCCAACCTCAGTGATTCTGGGATTCTGTGGCGTGGAAGGAACTTTTAAAAACCTGGAGAAGATGCTGGAGTAGTGACAAAAACCTGAAGTCTGCAGGAGCATGGGTTCCTTGGTCCCTGGGATGTCACCAGGATGGGGCAGCTCATTTTCTTCCCTCCCAATCCTCTGCCATGATGCGATTCCACGTGATTCCCAATTCATTCAGGAATTGCCTGCAGGTGACCAGCCAATGCCACCTGAGTCCCCACTGTCCCCATCCAGGGACAATAATCAGCTTTTCCTGGCTCAGGCTGACTTCCAGCCCATATCCTTGGAAAAAATGGAGCCCTTCATCCCAGCTCTGTGCTGTGGGATAACCGAACGTGTTCCCTCTACCTGGAGAAATTCCCAAAGTGCTCCACAGAGAGTTCCAGCTACACTGATTCCCTGTCACCAGCCAGATGAAGGAAGGACACTTCAAGGAGGAAATTTCCAGGATGCTGTGGAGCATTTGATTCCATGGCTCCCTCCAGAGTGAATGGAATCAGGAAACAGGAAAATGAGTCCTGTAGGCACCGAGAGCTTGACAGGAGCATCCCTTGCCAGCCCCATGCCCTCTTTTCCTGGGAATATTATTGCAGCACACCACTCATCCCAGTGGCTTTCTAGGGAATGAATTGGAGTGAGGAACTCGGAATAAAAGGGAAGTGCCTTGCAGGGAGGCGGTGATGGATCGGGAATGCTTTTGCTATAGGAAGGCTGCTGCAGGGGTATAAAGGAATACACAGGTCTGGGAATGCTCGGGATAATCATGGAGGTGTGCCGCTCTATCCTTATATTTAGGTTGGAGTTACCAAAATGGGAACCATTAAATCCATCAGCCTTGGGCTGATCCCAGAGGGTGGGCAGCAGGAAAGGTGGCAATTCTGCCCCACTCAGGTGAGACCCCACCTGCAGAGCTGCTCCACTCCTGGGGTTCCCAACATCAGGAGGATGTGGAGGTGTTGGAGCAATTCCAGAGGAGGCACCAGGATGATCTGAGGGATGGAGCAGCTCTGCTGAGAGGAAAGGCTGGGAGAGCTGGGAATGTTTACCTGGAGAAAAGAAGGATCCAGGGAGAGCTCGGAGCCCTTTCCAGGGCTTAAATGGGCTCCAGGAGAACTGGAGAGGGACTGGGGACAAGG
>VZRO01002964.1:268889-314211 GCA_013397915.1 Daphoenositta chrysoptera
TGCATGATAAAAACAAGGAAGGCTGGAGCCTCCCTACCAGCTGACAAACAGCTAGGCCTGGAAGTGTCACAGGGAAGGAAGAAATTCCTGAAGCTCAGTCCCCAAACACCCTGACCATTCCAGCGCTGATTTTCTTTCCTAATGATTTAATTTGGGATCATCCCATAAAAATCAACCCTTTAAATGCCCTTTCCTTGGAAAGCTGATCAATGCTGGAGTGCATGCGGGGGTTTTTTTTCCCAACCTCTTCCAAGGAAGCCGCTTTTTGGCAGGACAATCTCCCAGCTTTGACTGTCACATCTCCCACCCTCAAAATCAGAGCAGGAATGGTTTTCTCAACAGGGGTGCGGCTGTCAAGGTTGGAAGACGTGGAGGCGACTGCGATGCTGCTCCTGGAGCTTTTCCTTGGCACCCTTGGCACTTTTCCTCTCATTTCTGTAGCCCTGTGCCTTTCCTGCCTGGAATGTGTCCCGCGTTTTCACGGCTGGCTTGCCCTGCGCGAGGCACTGTCACCACATGGCGCCTCCTGAGTTTTCTGAGGGAATTCGCAATCCTCGCTCTGCCTGTCCTTATCAGCATCTTTATCCCAACAGGATCTGGACTTTATGGAGGGAGAAGGAATATCTTTATTCCCCTGATTTCCCAGGATTTTTGGAACTCCTCAGTGTTTATTTATCCTACATTGCCCCTCAATTAGCGAAGTCCTTTTATCCTGAAAAACGCTCGGTGTGCAGGGAAGGGAATAAATGGGATAAATTCCTTCCTGCCATCTGTCAGGGTCATCCCGTGTCCCTTCCAACGTGGAGTCTCCAGACGGATGCCTGGAGAGCCAGGGGCACAGCACATGGATCATGGTCAAACAAGGATCCCGGATCTTGTTTCTGCCAGTGCATTCCCAAAAAACTTGAGTGAAAAGGGGAGAAAATTAAATTTTTGTCCCCTTCCATTAAATCCTTGATCCTTTAAAAAAGAAGAACCCCTTCCAAACTAACAACATGGATGATCTTAGAGGGCTTTTCCAACCTTAATAATTCCATGATTCTGACATCCTGCCTGCATTTTGCTTTGTTTAGTATAACACTGACCTTTAGCTGGACCTTAAATCCCATCCAATCCCATCCCTGCCATGGGATCACCTTCCCCTATCCCAGGTTGCTCCAAGCCCAGTCCAATCTGGCCTTGGGCACTTCCAGGGATTGGGAAGTGCTGGAATTCACACCAAGACTCTAAGCAGGAAGGAATGGAATTAGCCTATAAAACCATCTCTTTCCCATCCCTCTCCTGCCTTCCTGGGATTCCTGGATGTCTCTTAGCTCCACGCCCAGGCTTAACGAGCTCATATTTTATTCAATGTAATAATCCAGTTGTAATTAAGCAGCAAACATCCGGCTTGTCAAGTGACCTTTGTGTTTGATGGGACAAACATAATTCCACTGTCGCTTCCGTCTGGTTTAACAAACCACCAGAAAACGCTCTTTACTAAGATGCCACTTGAGGCTGGCTTAAAAGAATGTTTAATCTTAGTTAATTAACGCTGTCTAATCTACCAGAACTAATGAACTTTCAACCCCAGCAGTGGGTCACTGCCACTGGGCTGGGTGACACATAAACAATGCAAGTTGTGGATTTATCAAGGCACAAATTCCAGGGAATAAAAGGAAAATGGGACTTTTATTACATTTACAGCTGTTTTAATTTTCCTGCTGTAATTATAGAGTGGGAATAGGTTCAGGAATGACCTACTTACATCCAGGAGAAAGTTGTCAGTGTTGGATCCCAGAGAATGCGGGGAGACAAAGCCCAAAAATGAACGACTAATAACATATTATTATCAATAATGACTATTTATTAAATCATCCGAGTGAGGTTTCCTCGCCCACTCACAAAATCCTGCTTTTTATGGCTGGTACAGCCAGATTATAGGGAAGGGAAGGGAAAGGAAGGGAATTGCCAGCAGGAACGTGGGAAGAGGATCACGCTTTTCCAACATCTCACTCCCACCTCTCCATGCTCCTCCTCTGTCACTTTTCCCAATTCCACAGCAAGATAGACAGGGAAATCCCTGGAATGGGCAGTGGGATAAGGGATCACATCCCCCGGGGCTTGCAGACACTTTGTGTGTGGGGTGAAAACAACCTAAGGTCACTTTGAAAAAGCACAAACATAAAATATTTACAGAATCAGGGAATGGTTTGGATTGGAAGAGATCCAAAACTCCTCTCATTCCAACCCCTGCCATGGACAGGGACTATTCCCACTTTCCCAGGTTTCTCATATCCCAAAGCCTTGATGAAACATCTTCAGGATCCAAAAGCCTTATTTTTTAAAAAGACAAAATTAGGGGAAATTTAGGCAAACCCAGATAAATTTCAGTCACGAATCCTGAAAAAAAGTTACTCCATAAAATCTCTCCCCACTGCTCTTAAGTCTTAATAAGTGTGATAAAAAAAGATGTTCCAGAAGACCAGAAAAGTCGGAATTTTTAACTTTAAAAACTAAAAAAAGAGCAGTTGTGATGATTCAAAAAACTCACAGGCTGCTTAATCTGCCCTCAGTCCCAGGCAAAATAATGAGGAAGCTGATATGGAAAACAATAAGGATTAAAAGATAAGGATATCATTAACTCCAGTCAACAGCATTCCATGAAAAATAAGTCGTGTCAGACAAATCTGATTTCATTCTTTTCTGAGCTAATAAATGCGGTGAATGAGGGGCTTTGGGTGGAAGGGATGCAATTTTTGTACCAGGCATTAAAAAAGCTGTGGTTGCTCATCAAGGGTTGATGTTATTAATTGCATTAATTCGCAGTGGACAGCAGGGAACAGGGAAAGGGGATTATTCCTAAAATATGGGAGCAGCTTTGGCTCCCTGTGCCCAGGAAAACAGGAAAGGTTCAAAGAACTGATTCTGGGGTAGAACGGGAAAAAAATCAATCAAAAAAAAAAAGAATGATGGAATCACTGAGGTTGAAAAAGAACTCCAGGATCATTGAGTCCAAGCTGTGCCCAATCCTCACCCTGGCACTGAGTGCCACCTCCAGGAATTCCTTGGACATCTCCAGGGATAGGCACTCCAAACCTCCCTGGGCAATTCCAAGGCCCGAGCACCCTTTCCATGGAGAAATTCTTCCTGATGTCCACTCTGAGCCTCCCCTGGCCCAGCCTGAGGCCGTTCCCTCTCCTCCTGTCCCTGTTCCCTGGGAGCAGAGCCCGACCCCCCCGGCTGCCCCCTCCTGTCAGGGAGTTGTGCAGAGCCACAAGGTCCTCCCTGAGCCTCCTTTTCTCCAGGCTGAGCCCCTTTCCCAGCTCCCTCAGGAATTCTCCAGACCCTTCCCAGCTCCGTTCCCTTCCCTGGACACACTCCAACCCCTCAAGGCCTTCCCCAAATCCAGAACTGGACACAGGACTTGCAGTGTGACCTCAGCAGTGCCAGCACAGGGGACAATCCCTGTCCTGCTCCTGCTGCTTTGGGTGCCAAGGGAGTGCTGCAGAAAGCAAGGACAGGGTATTTTATTCCTGCCTCCAGCACTGGGAAAACCACAGAGATCCTGAACTCAGTCCTGGCACTTCTATTTTAAAAAGACAGCTGGAAAATCATAAAAAGGGAACAAAAGGTCTGGAAAAACCTTTCCAGGGGTCAGAAATAAAATTCCCTGCAGCCAGGCTGAGAGGCAGTCAAGTCTTGAATTGTTAAATATTCCTCTAATCCAGCTGAGGAAGGAGGAACTGGAGTGAAAGGCTGGAGGCAGGAATGAGAGAGTAACAGTGGGAAGTCACCCAGTTTGAGCAAGCAGCGGGATTCATCCCAGCAGCTGGGAGGAGGGAAGGCGTCTCCATCCCAGCCGGGAATGGAGCCTCACCAGGAGAAAATGCTGGGAATTCCAATGGCCTGTGGTAGACAGTACCACGGACAAGGAATCATCCCACCAGCCTTAACCCACATGGATTTGCCAAAATCATAATTCAGGATCTGCACCATTTCAGCTCCTACGAAAGTGATCCATAAATAACATTCCTGCATCCCAAGGTATTAATCAGCACCAATCCAAAAGATGCTCCCTGTTTCTCGATGGATCTGGAGTCTCTGCACCAGACGATGTTACAAGGATTTTTCCTGCTTTGGACGATTTAGGGATTTTCCTCTACCCCTGGAACAACACCAGGGAAGGAAGCAGAGAGGAATTCTGCAGTGTCTTCCACGCAAGGTCAAGACTGGATCATAATTATGGATTCTTGTCCCTTCCAAACTTATAAATGTGTGGGAAACAATGATTTCCTCAACTGAGCTGGGTTTCTGTGGAAAAGATTTTAAAAATCCCAGGAATTTCAGGCCAGATTTAGAACTCGGCACTTCCTCCCTGTCCCAAAGGCCACTTTTAAATGAGATTTGTGAACTTTCAAGTGAATTTTGGTTCTAGAAACCAACCAAAACTAATTTATGTTTAATAAATTTATTTAATTCACTGGGCTACGGATGCAAACTCCACATAAAACTGTTCCCACTAAATGGATGAGGAATTGGAATATTTGGGATATTTTTGGGCTTGGTTTTATGGATCTTGTATGATTTTCCAAGCAATGAAAATATTCGGCCACAGCTGGTTTGCTCTGGGAAGATAATCCTGAGGGGATTGTCCACGTGGCTTTGTGTTTGTGGGAATGAGATGGCACTGAGTTGTCTGAATATTCCGGAGTTTTTTGTGCAGATTTCCAGGTTTGCTGATGCCACTTCCTCCATCCTTTCACTTATTCTTTTCAGAAATCCCTGCGAGGAGGGACACTGGGCTCTCCCTCCACTTTCTAGCTGCCAGATGTGGTGTGGAGAAGGAATTTTCACAAGGATCCAGAGGGTTAGGACAAGGGGAATCACCTTAAACCGAATGATGGGAAATGTAGATCAGATATTGGGAAGGAATTCCTGGCTCGGAGGGTGGGGAGGCCCTGGGATGGAACTCCCAGAGAAGTTATGGCTGCCCCTGGAAGTGTCCAAGGCCAGGTTGGACACAGCTTGGAGCCACCTGGAATCATGGAAGGTGTCCCTTGCCCATGGAAGGGGTTTGGAATGGGATAGGATTTAACGTCCCTTCCATCCCAAACCATTCCATGATTCCTTGTAATTCCAGCCTCTACCACTGGTACAAGGACCAGGAGCATTTCCTACCTCATTTTTTAGCACGTGGACAAATCACGGATCACCACAGAGCCCGCACGGAGTGAATGAACGGGAATGAACAAGGAGGATGCGAATATTGGGTTTGAAGCTTTTCCCCACCACATTTCACTTCCTAACTTTCAGTTCCTGAATTCTTTGTCCCTCTGAAGTAACAGAAGCTTCCTACAGGTGGAAAACATCCAAAGTGGGGGGAAGGCAAAAGTTACTTCCAGTAAATCTGTAAACTCCGGGATATTGGGACTGACTGGCAGAATTGCTTTCAGCAGCCTCTGCTCACGCGGCAGCTTAAAACCCATCAATACTTTAAACCCAGCCTCGAGTCCCTATTCATGGCCTAATAAAGCTGTCAGAGGAAAATGTTTCCAGAAGAATTTTCCATTGGAAGTTGTCTCCTGCCAGAGCTTTAAAAGTACAGTTGCTTTATCCCGAGGAGCAGTGAATGCAAATTGATTTTGAGGGAAAAATATGCCAAGACTGTAATTCTCTCCCTTCAAATAAATGGATTTCTTTTAATAGGCAGCAGCTTTATTAATTAGGACACTGCAGACAGGAGAGGAGTTGATTTGAGGAGGTTTTGAGCTCAGCTCAAGGAATTCAATTTGATGCCAATGCAAATGGTTTCAGCAAAAAGCTTTGAAACGCAGCCTGAGTCTTCCTCATTCCTTGTGTTTTGGAAAATAAGAAACCTGGGAAGCTGAAAGCCTTGAAATAGGGCTTGAAAGCCTTGGAATATTTTTTATTCCTGTTACAAAATTACAAATAAAGCCCAGATGAAAATCCAGACAATGTTGAAATAGAGAATCTCTCTTTTCCTGAACTTAAAAGGAATTCTTTTTGCAGCAGCTCTGTTCTGAAGGTGGGGGAGAGCTGAAAAGGAATAAACCATTCCCAAAAATTCCATTTAAATTATCTGGAAAGTTAATTCCAGCGCACAGCCCTCATCAGACTCCAAATGAGTGTTTATGGAGGTGTAGGATCCCATAATCCCAGGGATTCTGTCCCTGTGTGCTGGGATGTGTGTACCAAACACCCACAGCCAGACAGAGCCATCCAAGGATTGTTGGGAATAGTCAGTGGGAAAAACAGGATGTGGCTGGAGAAGGGGCCATGTGGAGGTGGGAATTTTCTGGGAATGCTATCCCTGCTCTGGCTCCTGGAGATCAGTGCATCCCAGCACAGTGTGGGAATGAGGCCGGGAAGTGCCCATGGACTGCAGCAGGATCAAGACCACCCCAAACCCCCGGAGCCTCCAACCCCTCCCCAGGAAGTCTGGAAGAACAGACTGAGCACAAGAATTAATTTTTCCCTCAGGATGGGGAAAACTCATCCCTAAAAAGGTGCTCCCAAATCCTGGGAGGAGCCCCAGGACCCTGCACACCGCCTCAGCCGGGTCAGCGCTGGAGCCAGCACTGGAGATCTCCCTTTATCCCGTTCTCCCTCTCTCTCTTCCCTTTCATCCCACCCCTGATCCAGCCCACTTCCATGGGCTCATCCCAGGAGATCAGGGACCATCCAACACCAATTCCCATGCCAAATTTATAGTTTATTAATAAACTCTGGGATCTTTTGCCGACCCTCTGACTTTTGTCATTCCTTTCAACCCAAACATCAACAAGTCCTGGCTGTTCCCTTCCCTCAAGGATGGAAACCCCCATTTTGTAATTCCCCTTATTTTCGTTATTAAAAAAAGCTTGGAGTAAAAACAAGCTCAGCCTAAAGGAGCAGAATTGGGTTTGCTCTGCTCAGAGGAAGAAACCATCAGGAAAAGGAAATTTTTCCCCACTGAGCACAGCTAAAACAAGAAAATAAGGAAATTGTAATGTTCAGTCACTGGTCCTCGGTCACACCTCTGAAAATTCCATGGATTTCTGCTTTTATTCCATAAAAAAAGGGTTTTCATTTAGAATTAATTCTATTAAATTTGTAAAATTAATTTAACTGAATTAATTTGATTTAGAATTAGAATTTAATTTCAAACATCCAAGTTCTGTTTAAGGGGAAAAGTTGGAGAACATGGAAGCAAAGAACCAAAGTATTCTTTATAAACCACTCTGGAGTTTGTTATCCAAATTAAGGGACCCGGGGGCTGAGTCACAGCTTTTAATTCCTGTGTTCACTAAGTTTGTGGAGAAAAAAATCCTCATTTTCCATCTAAATCCAGCTGCCAATCTTTCCTAATTGGATACCAGGAATCAACCTCTGCACAAGGCTGGAAACACTCGGCCCCATCCCCCAGCAAAGCTGAACTCTCCGAGCCCTGGTATTGAGAATCCCAAATATCGATGCTCAGCCCAACTTTTATTGATTAAAACCCCCTTATTCCCTGAGCTGTGGGCACAGGGAGTAAAACACCACGAGGTGAGATCAGCTGCAATTCCAACACCAAAATTCCTTGAAATTGGATTTTTACAGGTGGATTTCATGTTGCTATTGAAAAAAAAAAACCCTTTAAATGCAAAAAAAAATTTAATTCGGTCTTTTTTTTCCCCAAACCAGACTTTGGCAGCTCCCCTTCCTGCTGAGCACCACCTGATCCCATGACACATTGTCAAGGTTTGAAAACAAACCAGTGATAAAACTGCAAGTCAGAATACAATTTTAATAGGAAGAGGGGAAAAAAAAGTAAAATAAATGCAATAGTAGAAAAACCACTGAGAGAGTCAGAATACAACCTGACACCCTGTCGGGCAGGGTGTTGGTAGCAGTCCAAATGAAGTGGTCCTGTTGGAAGCAGTGATCCTGGGTCTGGTCTCAGAAGGTCCAGCGGTGGCTGTGTAGCTCTTGTCCTCTGGGAATCCAGTGGAAAAGGCTGCCTGTGGTGTTCCAAATCTCAGTTTATATCCAGGATGGAATGCTTGGTTCCTCCCTCTGGGTGGAGCATCTCACAATGGGATGATGTAATTTTGTCAGTCATGTGGCAAGGCCTTGATGGGCCCATTAACAGAAGATAGTCCGGAGGGAGGAGGCAAGGAACACCACCCACCTGGTTCAACAGCTCATGTAGATGGTAATAGAATACACTGCAATCCAGGATACACATCCATCAATCATCCAGAGGGTTGGGATGATGCTTATCATGGATAGGGCACAGCTCCTTGACCTCAGGAATTCTGTCACTGCCACCACAAAGCCAAATTTTCCTTTGGTGCATCCCAAAATTAATTTTTTCCCTGATTTCTCTCAGACAATAAATTTAAAACTGTGGAAAAATAAGAATTTCTGTGATTCATGGGAAATTTTCTGGGAGTGTCTCCAAAAGGATTCTCCAATCTGACAAATTCCAGCGTGTGTTTTCCCAAAGTCCCTGTTCCAGGCAGGATCCATATCAGATAAAACCAACATTAATGGGAGGGATGTCATCAAAACTCTGCTTTCTCCCTGGACACTGCTCCCTAATCCTCCTGACGGGGAATTATCAGGGAGAATGAAAAGTCTCCAACAGGGATATTGTAGAAAACTGATTGTATCTGAATCTGGAGCCAACTTCGACAGGGTCCTTTTATCCTGGGGAAAAAAACGAGATGTTGATGGCTCTAGATTTGATCCAGTCTTGGAAATCTGCACCTTCCAGGAATCTCTCAAAAATATTTATACAAAATGGCCTTGGATGTAAAGGGACAGAAAAGAAAAATGGAGAAAAACTTGGGATGTTCACCTGGAGAGAAGAGGGCTCCAGGGAGAGCTCAGAGCCCCTTCCAGGGCCTGAAGGGGCTCCAGGAGAGCTGGAGAGGGACTTGGGACAAGGGATGGAGGGACAGGAAAAGGGGAAATGTCTTTAAGCTGGAAAAGGGTTTATTTATGTGGGATATTGGGAAGGAATTCCTGGCTGGGAGGGTGGGGAAGGGCTGAAATGGAATTCCCAGAGCAGCTGTGGCTGCCCTTGGATCCCTGGAAGTGCCCAAGGCCAGGTTGGATGGGGCTTGGAGCACCCTGGGATAGTGGAAGGTGTCCCTGCCATGGCAGGGGTGTGAACAGGATGGGATTTAACGTCCCTTCCATCCCAAACCATTCAATTTTTCTGGAATCCCTTGCTGAGATATCAACAGTGAATTTTTAAAAAAAACCCCAACAACGTCCAGTAAATTTTCCATTAACTTCACCTGGAAGTTTTTGCTCCCTGAATTAATCAACTTCTCGTCGGTAAAACCTCCACAGCATGTCCTGGAGCTGGAAAGGGCCCACAAGGACCATTCAAGGTGGGATAGCTCAGCTTGGATAAGTATCCAAAAATCTGAGTTTCTTTGGGATGGCAATGAGGGAAACAGCAATTTCCTGGGCGAGCTCCTTCCTCCAGGGCTCTGCTCTCCATCTGCTGCTCCGATGGATCCCACAGACAACGGAATGCAAGTTCTCCTTGGAAAAGCACTGGTGCATTAAGGGTGTCCTTGGAGTTTTGGTGCATCCTGGGATGTTTTAGGGGAACAAAACCTTCCAAGTGCAGTCCCCAGCAGGCTCCAGGTCATGGAATAGATTTTTAAATCTATTTTTTATGGATGTACCTGAAATCCAGCTGCAAATATTGATCCATAACCACTGCATCCCTGAGAACCAGGAGCTCCCGAGCTTCCTCAAATCCATTTTCTCCACAAACACCTTAATCTCTAAAAGAATAGGAACAGCTTTCATATTTTTTCCCAAATTCCAGGTTGTCGTATTCCATTTCTTTCAGGTCAAATCTTTGGAATTTTTTTCCTGACATCCATGTTTTGATCTGGAAAACCCTGGCCAAGAACACAAGACAAGAGCAAGATATCATTGATGTCCAGATGGAAATTTTTGGCCACTGCTCTTGGCGTTTCCCTTTCCGATACCATTTGAGGGACTAGACCATGGAAAAGACTGGAATTTTTTTTTTTTAATGGCAAATTATTCAGCAATTACAATTCCATCAGGGAATGTCAGGCAGAATTCACAGAGTTACAGAAGAAATTCCCTGTCAGGAATCCTGCCAAATTATGCTGAATGGATTTTCTGCTGCTAAAAGAATTAATCAGGAATTAATGCTTTGTTTTTAATATTAGTGATGGGTATTCATTAATATAACTAAAATTAATAACACAAAATGTGCAGATTTTGTCTAAAAAGCAAGGATTAGACAAATTACAAGGAAAAAAATGGGGAAAGGCTGTGAATATTTAAATACAATTCCAAATATTTCTCCCGCAAGGACCTTGCAATGACTCCAATTCATTTGGCCCAAATTTTCCCTCTGGAATGCCAAATGGGATCGATCACCTTGGCTTATCTGGGATACAGGGACAGATGATGGAGAGGGATATTTCCTCCAAGAAAAACCTGTTTCAGTGTTTCTGTGGCTCTTCCTTCTTATTTGGCAGAGTCTGGGCAGCAGGAAAGCGGGAAAGGACTTTGGAATGTCACGTCCCTTCCGGAGCACTGGGGTTTGCAGCCTGTGGGGTTTGGAAAGGATGTTCTGTGGATCCTTCTGGATGAGATGCCCATTCCCAGCTCACCTGAAAGTACTGGAGACAAAATTCCATGGCCCTGGGCGTCCCTTTCCAATTCCTGCCACAAGCGGGGTCTGAATCTATAGTGGAGCTACAAATAGAAAGGAACCAGCAAAAAATATCCCATGGATCCAGCTGTACCTGAGGAATATAAATAAGAAATTGAAGGTCCTTATCGACCTGGTTTCTTTATAATTCCTGTCTTTCCCAAACCTTGTCTTCCCTTGATGTGGGAATTATGGAGAGATTGGACTGGAAGGACCTGAAAGGGGCTGGAAAGACCTGGAAAAAGACACCAATTTTGTTCTCTTGGTTGTCTAAAATATGTTCCGGGCAGCAGGAGATGACCTTGGGAAATATTAATTTCTTCTTAATTTAATTAAAACTGAGTTATCTTTGCATATCCCACTGTCACGGTGGCACTTAATGGCATAATCCAAATTTTCTGTGCCATTTTCATCCCTTTTTCCTGCTAACCACTGGCAACTGTGGGTCACCATTTCTTCTCAAAAGCCAAAAAAAAAAGGGACTTTAAGAGAAGATAATAAGAAGAAAGGACATTCACATAGGAGAAGACAGGTTTTGTAAATTAATTAAAGAACTTCCCCTCTGTAGCTCGTTCAGTGTTTCCCTGTTGTCCTTTGTCACCTCAGATTTTCCCACTAGGAGAAATTCTTTGGAACTTGAGGATAAAGAAGTCTTGGACTACTTGCAAATCAGCTTTATTGATCCATGTGTCCTGAAAAATTTAAAATAATTGGAATAAAACCCAAACCTGGAGTTCAAAGGGAGGTGAAAATCTTTCTTTTCTTCATGACCTGCACTGAAAAATCTTCTCCTGAAAGGTAAAGCTTTGGATTCAGCATTTTTCCAGGAAATTTGCCGTGATTAAATATCTGTATGACCCCATCCTGAGCAGGGATATAAATTGGTAGAGTACTAGGATATAATTTTAGTAAATGAATTCAATTCCTTATTTGTGTAATTCAGAGAATAATTAAAGTTGAAAAAGACCTTTCAGATCAAATCCAGCCCAGCAGCTCCACCATAGTCACCACTAATCCCAAATTTCCTTGGAATTAAAATCTATGTCCAGCTGCAAGCACTTTGGACAAATATTAAAAGCCACATTTTTCATCAAAGTGAGCTAAAAAATGCAAATTTATTTTCCAATGTGTTTTTATAATACTTAATTTGTTCATCTCTCTGTCTTTGTACTGTGCAGGAATAATTTGTCTCCTTGTTAGCACCACAATAGGATGAAGAAAAATGGCTCTAAAAATAATTCCATAGAGAAATATTCCTCCTTTTTAAAAGAGTTGCTGGATAGTAAGAAATTATCAGAAATTGTGGGGTTTTGAGGATATCAGGGATAAAATCTATCAATAAAGTGAATCCAAAGTTTAATAAATTAATAAGCAATAAACTGATACCAAATTATGATTACATTGCCACAGATTTTCCCTGCATGCTTTGCTCCTCGAGCTGCACAATTAAATTAAATTAACATTAAATTAACATTTTCCAAGTCCTCCTGCTCACTTCTGAACTGAATAATCCTGGGAAAATCCCGAGGAGCAGATTCCCAATGTGACTTCAACACCAAAAATTCTGGATCTGCAATGGAGATTCCCACAGCCCAGGGATAATTCCCATCCACTGGGGATCCACCTCAATTATCCTGACCAAGGATAATTTGCAGGCAGGAGCAGGGAAATTCCAAGATTGGAACAGAGCCCAGTTCCTTGGAGTTTTAGGAGAGAGGAGCTCCCCAGTAAAGGGAAGAGGTGAAATAATCTGCTCCTGACAATGAGTTTCCTGCTACTCCTAAAAGATGGAGATTGGTTTCCATGCCATGAAAGGGGATTCCCTTTCACCCTTTAATTAGGAGAGTTGGAATCATTTTAATTAGCCAGCACTGGGTAATGCTGATCCTGGCTTCAGTCATATTTTGGTTCTGCAGGCTGAGAATGAACTGCAGAAAAGAGAAATTTTTTCCCCTCTCAGCACTTCCTGCCTTTCATGCCCATGAAAATTCCTTGTGCTTCAACACCAGGGATGGATCCTGTTAAGAGAAACTCTCCCCTTGCACCCCCTGGGAGAACAAATGTTCTTCCAGCTGCTCTTCCCACCAAGGCTTTGCTTTCCTCAACCTTTCCCATTTTCCTGCTCTTTCCACCCCTTTCTACTTGGCCAAGATCCTTTTAACAACCACGCCCCACCAGGGCTCACAGGGAAGCTTCAGCTTTGATCTCAAATATTTGGAGAGTTTGGCCCTCAAGGTCTCTCTCCCAACCCTTTCCCACCCGAACTCACTTCCTGTTATTTGTTAACCATCTCCATCAAGTTTTGTCCTGCTACTGAACCAGGAAAACCCTAAAATCCCATAGATTTTTCCAGTTTGGCTGAATTTCAAGCCTCACTTCCCGCAAGTTGTCCCAGAGTGTTTCGATCCCTTCGCTGTCCCACCAATCTTTTGTCACCATGTCCTGAAAAAGAAGCAAACCCCACTTTACTCCTTTATTTTTTCCCTTTCCAAAGATTATTATTGTTTATTAACACTTTCCTTGGTAGTTTTGGGGAGGATTTCCAGGAAATGGATTCCAACACAAATCCCTTTGGATAGAACATTGCAGCTCCTCTGAAATCCTTCAGCCTTGTTCATCTTATCCCTTTTTTATGTCCCTGGCTGGGATATTCCTGAGGAGAAGTGGAAGCAGATTGGAGCCAGAATCCCGTTGTGCCCTCGTGTTGTTCCCATTCCCTCTCCCCTTTGGGAAAAGGACTGGGAAAGCTCCTCTGTGCTGTGTGGCCTCTGCAGCTTAAAGTATCTTTATTTTTGGGACAAGGACAGCTCTTGTCCCACTACTGCAGCAGAAATCGTGCTGGAAAAACAGGAATTGGAAGTCACGGAGAGTCACACTTATTTCCCTCAATTATTTTCAATGATTTATCATGGAATCATGGAATGGCTGAGACTGGAGAAGACTTCCAAGACGGGTCATACCATCAACTAAGCAGCACCACTAATCCGTGTCCTCAACTGCCACCTTCACCTTTCCAGGGATGGGGACTCCATCCAGTGCTGGACAATGCTTTCCACGAAGGAATTTTTCCTAATATCCAGTCTAAACCTCCCCTGGCACAACCTGAGGCCGTTTCCTCTTGTCCTGAACAGAAAGAGGAAAATCCCCACCTAGAGAGGCTTCTGTAGTTTGCAGAGATCCCAAGGAGAATTCCATCAAGGACTGCTGCAAATTCCAAAGCCAGAAGTCGTTGAACCCAAAAGAGCTGGAGACAGAAAAAGTTTGGGAGGGCGGAAGAATTAATTTTGATATTCCAGTTTAATCCAAGGTTGGACAGGGATTGGAGCATCCTGGGATAGTGGGAAGTGTCCCTGCCCATGGGATGATCTCAAGGTCCTTTCCAACCCAAACCATTCCATGACGATTCTATTCCACAATTTCATGTTCAGACCACATTTCCAACATTTCTTAGCAAACCACTGGGAACTTCGGAGGAATAAAGGCTTCTCTTTCCCCATAACACTGTCTTGACATTAATTATTTCCACCTATTAACATCAAGAAATCTTTTATTGTAATTAACAAAGACCCATCACTCAGATCAGCCACTTATAAAAAAAGAATCATCTCCCAATTTTTTTTTTTAAAGGAATTCTATCCCACTGAGTTAAAGCTGCCATTTCCTAATGCGAGACTCTCAAATATTAATTCCTTAATCGCAAATTCCGCTCTCTTCAAACCCAATATCATCTTCCCCTTTTTTTTTTTCACAGGCATCATGGAAAAGAATTCCAATGTTCCATGATAAAAACTTCAGAAGGTTTGAAATACGAGCAGATGATAATTGCAGCTTAATATGCTAATGGGAACTGGGAAGAATAGGAGGAAATTGCCCATATATTCCTAAATTCTCCGTGGCAGGGTAATATGGGAGCCTGGACATCACTTATTAATTGGAAACATTTCCCAGAATTTATTGGACACGGCCATTAAATAGAAACATCGCTGGAGGATGAGAACAACGGGGTTTATTTGCCTAAATTCTTTCTTCAAAATGATTTTGAGCACTCAAAAATGCACCTGAAAATGGTGTCAGTTAAAAGCGCAGCATTTATTGGGTGTCTTGAATCTTCTGAGGTGGGAGAGACGGAAATTAACCTCAAAACATCCCTAAAAAACTGTTGGAATTCCCTGAATGTCCTCAGACAAGGATTTCATCTCTCCCTAAAATATTCTGTGCATCCATCTGCCAGTGGCTGATCCCTCCCCACCCCACCATCCCGAGCTTCTCAATTTGTGGAGTGCTGCTGCTTTAATTTAAGGGATAATTTCTAAACCAGTTTTCCTAAGCCCGTGCGAGACTCCCCAGGGATAATCCCCTATTAGCTTATTCCAAATGTTTTATTCAGCTCCTGCTGATTGGGAAGAGTTTTAAGTCCAATGAAAGTGGCCACTTTTAACTGGGATAAATCTTCCTGCTGAAAGGCAAGGGGGGGTTTGGCCACACTGATGGGATTTTCCATGGGAATGAGCAGATCTCGGCTTGGGAGCTGCTCCTGCTGGCTCGGTTTGTCCTCAGAACTCATCCACTTGTTAATTGGGCATCAGCAGCTTGGAAACTGGAGCAGGATGCTTTCCTTGGAATGTGGTCCAGCAGCTTGGACAATGCCTTGTTTGGGAAGTGGTCAGTGGTGGGATGAGAGGGGCATAGTGAGCTGGGTTTGATGTGGGATTAGGGTAAAACCAGCCTGGCTCAGCAACCCCAAAGTTAAAAACCCTGGTTGGTGGAGGTTCTCCTATCACATTCCTTCTTGGACACCCCCCAAGGATTCTCCTTGAGGCTGAGAGAAAGAGCCCTGCCCACGAGTGTCGGTGTGGGGGAGTTCTATCAATCTCGGCTTAATAATTGTTTCTTTTTGCTGCCTTCAATAAAATCGCTGTAACAGAATTGTTTCATTGTATTACACTGTATTAGACCGTGCACTCAGTAATTCTAATTAAGACTTTTTTGTCTAATCATTTGTCAGAATAAATAATTCATGTTTATATAAATAGATCTGATTTGGCATCATTAAAACCTGTGGGATGAAACGGCAAAACTTAAACCGATACCTGGGATTGGATCCAGCCACCCCCAGGTGACCCCAAGGAGTTTAGGAAGCAGAGGGATCCTCTCTGCACCCCCTGACTCAATGGGAGCTCCCCTAAAAATCTTTGGAGCTCCCACTCCACCCATGACAGGACCACAGGGAGATTTTCCCCAGGTAACCCCTCCAGTCTTTGCCCAACTCTAAATCCATCATCCCTTCTTCCCCATGGACCACCGTCCCCAAATCCATGGAATCACAAAATCCAGTCCTAGAATTCTTAAGGTTGGAAAAGCCCTCTAAGGTCGGGTCCAACCATTCCCAGCACTGCCAAGGCCATCACTGATCCCTGTCCCCAATGCCACATCCCCATGGCCTTGAAATCCCTCCAGGGATGGGGACATTCCAGGGATGAGGATATTCCCCGGGTTTACACCTGTGCTCTGGGATGGCTCTGCTGGAGCAGGGAGTGGGACCAGATGGTCCCTTCCAGCCTGACCCAAGCTCAGAATAAGTTTTGGGTGATAATCCCAGGAATCCACAGACAGGCAGAAAATCCCGTTCTTCCCTCTGCTCCCTTACTTGGAGATTCCCTCTTAAGCAAATCCTCCTCAGCTCTGGATCAGGAGCTGGAAAAATGAACAACCTTAATACCTTTTATACCACACCAGTATAGCCCTTAATAAATTCCCAGTATTGTGAAAGAACTGAAATAATGGGATTGAAACAAAGGCTTTGGGGCTTTCCTGCTCCCCCAAAAACCAAAGCAATTTAAATCAAAGGTACGTTTCTTAATATTTATTCCATTTTGTGTCTCATTGATGAATAAATTTATTATTTTAATTCCTTTTTAAGGAATACTTTCAGAGTGGTTTTGGGAATCTCAGCTCCTCCAGGAATAAAAAACACATCTCTGACAGCCCAGATTTCCCAGAGAAATCATGGATGGCCCATTCCTGGATATATCCAAGGCCAGGTTGGAGAGCGCTCAGAGCAACCTGGACTTACGGAAAGTGTCCCTGCGCTTCTCCAGCAAAGAATTCCTGTAGGAAACAACCTATATCTGAAATTCCAGGGTTTCCCAGTGACTCCCAAAGTATGGAACAAAATTAATCCAAGTGAGAGTAATTTTTCCTCTCCTCCTTCCCAAAATGGACCAGGAAGGAGAGGGAGGATGGAGAAGTCCTGTGCACTGGGAGTGAGTAAAGGAGAGAAAAATATAACGGGAAAAACTCCTTCTGTAGGCACAGGGAAGTTTGGATTTGGGATTTTTTTATCCCATTCTTAAATTAAAGCCAGATTTTCTCCCCACTACAGGTGAGAAATATTTCCAGGGTAATCACATGCACAGGAACCACAACCTACATGATCTGCATTCCTCCCACTGCCCAGGGATGCTGGATAATTCCCTAAATTATGGCTCTGGAAATTTCTATGGTTTTCCTGCACCTTTCAGGGAGATTTTCTTTGCAATCAATGCACAAAATGAGAATGGCATTCCCAAAATTACGGCCACTCAGCAGGGTGGAACAGAAGCCATGAGAAAGGATGAAATCCAGGACTGGCTTGGGAAAAAATGGGAATTTGGAGCCAGGCTGGGAGAGCTGGGAATGTTCACCTGGAGAAGAGAAGGATCCAGGGAGAGCTCAGAGACCCTTGGAGCCAGGTTATAGGGGCAGGAATAAGAAAGGAATTCTCCTTTCCTCCAGATGGAAATGGGATTTAACCCTTTAATCCCTGCATTTATCAGACCCTGCCCCAAATGTATTTGGGGTTCGTCAGGACAATCTGGAATGTTCTGAGTTTGAGCAGAGGAGATGACAAAGATGAATCCAGGCATGGAAAACCTCTGGGAGAACTGGGAATGTTCACCTGGAGAAGAGAAGGCTCCAGGGAGAGCTCAGAGCCCCTTCCAGGGCCTGAAGGGGCTCCAGGAGAGCTGGAGAGGGACGGGGGACAAGGGATGGAGGCACAGGACACAGGGAATGGCTTCCCACTGCCCCAGGGCAGAGATGGATGGGATATTGGGAATTAGGAATTCCTGGCTGGGAGGGTGGGGAGGGGCTGGGCTGGAATTCCCAGAGCAGCTGTGGCTGCCCCTGGATCCCTGGAAGTGTCCAAGGCCAGGTTGGACACTGGGGCTTGGAGCAGCCTGGGACAGTGGGAGGTGTCCCTGCCATGGCAGGGGTGGAATGGGATGAGTTTAAGGTCCTTTCCAACCCCAACCATTCCGGAATTCTTTAATGGGAACAGGACCCTCGGAAGGGTCATTAACTCATATTTGAACCCAACCCCACAACATTTCCAGCCCCCTATTCACCCTCAGCCAAGAAATGCCTCCCTGAGGCCACTCCCTTTGGAAAAACGCTGAGCTTTGTGTCTCCAAAACAACAATTCCTCTTTCATCATCCCAGGAAAGACAGAAGGAGCTGATCAAGCCACTTCTTTTCAAAGGAATTTTCTTTTTTTCCTTTGTTTTTGCGGTGGTGCCACCCTGAAAATCTCCGAGTTTCACTCAACAAGAGGCAAGAAAAGCAAAAGCAGCAGAATTTGCTGATTGAGGCACTCGGAGCTGTGGAGTCAGCAAGTTCTTGGCAGCCAAGATCGCTTGACCTCTGTGGATTTAAAGACAGGTGCAAAAAAAAGAATATTTTCAGTTGTTCTAAATGCACATGGAAAACAAAAGCTCTTCACGTTAAATATCCTCCCAGGAGAAAGGAATTGCAAGGTGGAAAGTAACAGAAAGTGGAAAATGTTTTGTGTTTTAAGCTCTGAATTGCCCCGGGACAAGGATGGAACTACAGAAAACAAGTGGTGAGCAGGGAATTAAAAGGAATTTAATCCATGGGCAGCACTTGTAGGAAGGTGGGAGTCAGGATTTGCACCCAAGGAACAGCGATAGGAGGAGAGGGAAGGGCCTCAGGCTGGGCCGAGGGAGGCTCAGGGTGGACATCAGCAGGAATTTCCCTATGGAAAGGGTGCTCAGGCCTTGGCAGGGGCTGCCCAGGGAGGTTTGGAGTGCCCATCCCTGGAGGTGTCCAAGGAATTCCTGGATGTGACAGTGCCAGGGCGAGCATTGGGCACAGCTTGGACTCAATGATCCTGGAGGGATTTTCCAACCACACAGTGAAGCTGCTGGTGTGGAAAACCAGGGGAATTTTTGCTGCCTTCCACAGTTCTCCCATGGAAACCTCATGGAAAAGCACTGTGTGTTTTCTGTGCAGTGTTTCAATTCAGTATCACATTTGTTCCAAACCCCTGACTTTTCCTGCATGGAAATTCCCCTGCTGGCATTTCCTTGTCCTTTTTCTACCAGTGGGCATCTTTCAAACTGGGAATGGCCAAAACAGGATGGGGGCAGATAATATGGAAAAGCAAACCTTTAATCTCCTCAAAGCCATAAAACACCGGCTGCTGAGGGAACAAATCCTTCAAAAGGGGTTGAAAACTGAGTCTGCAGGATTCCACCTGTAAATCCAAGGTGTGAAATTCCCTGGGCAAATCCACAGCATTCCCAGCACCTCTGGACTTACAAAGACACTGGAACCACTCAGATCCTGCTCTTTGCCTCCAGCTCCAAGCCTGGCACGTACAGATCTCTCTCCTCGAGAGTTCTGTGGGGTGTTCAGTGCCCTAAATCCCGTTTTCCTGCTCCCAGCACTCCTAAGGTTAAACCTCAGGCCCCAAGTCTGACTTTCCAACCGCATTTCCCCAGAACTCCTCACCCTTCACAACCAATCAGGCTCGAGAGGATTCCGCTGTCACGGGCTGTTGGAAAAGGTGTCAATCCCAAGGAATGAGCCAGCAGGTGAGTCTGGAACAGCACCGGAGAGAGGGAATGTCCTGGTGATGCCATGATGATTTTTTGCCTTTTATTTTCTACCCCTTTTATATACTTTTTCTGTATTCTTAGTGCTTCTAGCCCACATTCTTAGAGCTAATGTTTTGTTAAGCCAAGAGACCAAACACCTTGGAAGCCTCGCAGTGAGGGGTCAGGAAGGCCCAGACACCAAGGGCCTCTCCAGAGCACGTTCTGTAAGCTGAGATAGGCCCGGCCAGGGGAAGGTTCCTCGGGGCGGGGGGGTCACTCGAGCCTCTCACGGGGGAATCTTTGATAGATGTGCTCATTTGTGAGGCCTGGAATGTGACACCCGACTGACCGTGGGTGTGCATTCCGTGTGCTCTGCGGCGCATCCCACCTGGATGTGCTGCACCTAAGGATCCTTAAATAAATACCCAGGTGAAAAACCCTTTTTCCTTTCTAACCGTGTTTGGCTCCCAATTTAAAGACCAGGGAAAGGCAGCACTGGGACTGGAAGGACACGCAGGAAGTGCTGAGGGACCAAAACAGGAGCAAGGAAATCTCTGAGTGCCAACTACATCTTCCCAAATTCCAAAGGCTGTGGATGAACTGCCCTGTTTTAGCGGCTCAATAACACCCTGGGCAGCTGAGGAGGATCTGGCATTCAGGTGCCACCACAGCTCAGGTTGAGGGTGAATTTATGGCTCTGGTACTTCCCAAATCCTCTTTTTTCCTCCTTCCTGCTGCCTGCCTAGATCTGGGATAGAGCCTGGTCAATGCTGGACAAACAACCATTCCTTTTGTTGGAATACAATTGGATTATTTTGGTCAGAGTCCCAGATAATGGTGTCCAAAATAGAAACCTGCTGGAGGAGATCACATCCTACACTGTCACACCAGACACTGGAAAATATTCCTTTATGGAGAGGGTGAAAAAACCCTGGAAAGAGTGGTTGGTGCCTCAAACCTGTTGGAAAATGGCCTTTAAAACATGTTTTAACCCTTTATCAGCCCTGATGTGCTTAAGGAGTTGGACTGAATGATCATTGTAGGTCGCTTCCCACTGAAATATTCCATTTTTTCCATCTTTTCCACACCCCTACTGGAAGAAAAAGCCTTCACCAAGTGAAAATAAAGTCACAATTAACATTGAGGAACCACCAGCAACAGCAGAAATCCATGAAGTGTCCCTGGATCCCACCAGTTTTCCAATGGATAGGAAATCCATTGGAATGGATGTGTTGGAAAACGATGTGGGTTTTTCTGGAAGAACAGCAGATATTTAAATGGGAATACACTGCCTGGTCCACCTTTTTTTCCATACTAAGTCCACGCCATGAAGGAATCTGGAAAATGAAATGCAGAGGACTCTGGAAAATAAAATGCAGGAAGCTCCCAGAATTATGGAATCCTAAAGCCCAGCCAGCCTCTGGCTGAAGATAAAACAATAAAAAAAAAATAGGGAAGATCAAAAAGCTGCTGCAGAGCCTGGTAAAAATTCCAGCTTTTTTTGCAAATCCAGTCCCATGAGAGCAAGAAGTTAAAGAGGCATAAAAGGCATAAAATGTGGAAAGGAGGGATGAGGAAAACGATTTGTTTGGAGTTTCAGCCTCTGCACAAGCCCCAAAGTACAAATCTGGGAGACACCAGGTAGAGTTGGGAGAGATTTTCCCAGCAATGCTGCCTGGTTTCCATGGCATTCCTCCCAAAATAATATTCCCTGTTCCCAGCCAGGCCACCTCAGAGAGGTGGAAATTCCCCAAATTCAGGCTAATTCCGAGCTCAGGTCTGGAGACTCAGTGTACAAACATTCCTTGTGGGATGACTCCATGTGTCTGAGACCAGCCCAAATCTCACCCCTGCTCTGCAAATATTCCCGGGAAGCTGCAGGAGGTTCCCACAGCAAATCCAAACACTCATTTGCAGCTTTCTGCTCCTTCAAATGAGCCAGTAAAAGGAGGGAGAATGATTTTTTACATGGGCAGAAAGTAGGAGGGGAATGGTTGGAAATTAAAAGAGGAGAGGTTTAAATTGGATATTGGGAAGGAATTCCTGGCTGGTAGAGTGGGGAGGCCCTGGACTAGAATTCCTAGAGCTGGAATCCTGGCTGCCCCTGGATCCCTGGAGGTGTCCAAGGCCAGGTTGGAGCACCCTGGGATAGTGGAAGTTGTCCCAGCCCATGGCAGGGGTAAAATTGGAGCACATCCCCCATGTAGACAGGCTGAGAAAGCTGGGAATGTTCAGCCTGGAGAGGAGAAGGTTGTGTGGAGACCTCACAGCTCCTTCCAGGACCTGAAGTGGCTACAGAGAATCAAAGCAGGACAATTCATCAGGAACTGGAGATGCAGAACAAGAAGGAAATTTAGGTTGGATATTGGGAAGGAATTCCTGGCTGGGAGGGTGGGGAGGCCCTGGGATAGAACTCCCAGAGAAGCTGTGGCTGCCCCTGGATCACTGGAAGTGTCCAAGTGTTCATGGTCAGTGCTTTTTATTTAAAATAAGTATTTTGTCTTCTGTATTTGCCAGAGAGGTGTTGAAGTAGGAAAAGACTTTTAAGATCTTTGAGTCCCATCATTCCCCAGCCCTGCTAAGGCCACTTCTGACGCCTGTCCCTAAGTGCCACATCCACAGGGTTTTGAAATCCCTCCAGGGATGGGGATTCCAACACCTTCCTGGGCACCCTTTTCCATGAAAAAAAATCCCTAATATCCAACCTGAGCCTCCCCTGGCCCAGCCTGAGGCCGTTCCCTCTCCTCCTGTCCCTGTTCCCTGGGAGCAGAGCCCGACCCCCCCTGGCTGCCCCCTCCTGTCAGGGAGTTGTGCAGAGCCACAAGGTCCCCCCTGAGCCTCCTTTTCTCCAGGCTGAGCCCCTTTCCCAGCTCCCTCAGCTGCTCGTGGGGCTCCAGACTCTTCCCCAGATCTATTCCTTTCCCTGGACATGCTCCAGTCTCTCATTCTTGCTGACCTGAACATAAACTACAAAGTTGAAACACAAAAGCAGCGACACGTGGAAAATCCAGAGTCAGCACAGGCAGAACTGCACTACACATGGCAGCTGAGGGGAAAAACAACATTCCCACTTCCAAATCTGTGGGAAAACAAAGATTTAGGAGGAGGGAAATGCAGACAGCAAAGGGAAGAACTCCAGGGAGCACCTGAGCCACCCAGGAATGCCATGAGGATGGAGCTGGGGTCACCAGCACAAGGGACATCCCACCAAACCAGGGGCAGGGGGAAAGCACAGCCGTGAAACCCAGTGGTTTTTCCTGCCTGGAGAGCACAGCCATAAAACCCAGTGGTTTATCCAGCCTGTCCCACGTCAGGGCCCGGCAGAATCCCACAGAATTCCAGGAGCAGCCAAGGTTCCCTGTGCCAGAACTCACACTGACATCTTCCGCCACGCCGGAGCTTCCCAGGAAGATGTGCAGGGATGGCATCAGGTGCCTACGATTTGGTGCCAGCACAGCAGGAAGAGGTCAGGAGTTGGAATCCATGATCCTTCCCGCTCAGGATATTCTGGGAAAGATCCTTATTCCAACAGGTTGGATGTCAGCGACATCTGCCCCACGCAGATGGGGATTAATCACACTGCTGGCACTTCCAGAATTAATTCCAAGCTCCTGCTCCAGGCTGGAAGATGAGAATTAATTTATTGGAGGGTTTTGATCCAAGCCTGGAGTGTCCATGATCCATCAGCTCCCTGAAGAAGCTGTCCGGGTGCACCAGCTCAGCCCACAACCATGCAAACCAAAGGTACTTAATCCATGTTTTCCTGTTGAATTCCTGGTGTTTTCCACAGCCTGGGGCACAGATGGGAGCTGGAGGTGTTGGATTTTGTTAAGAGGCCAGAATTTCATCCTGTTTCAAATCCTACCAGGTAATGGAAAGGGTTATAGGTAAATAAAAGTGCTCTCTGCTGAAAATAAGCAACTGGCATGATTCCCAAAGGACCAAAAATCTGCAGAAAAAGAGAAGTCCTTCTTCCAGGATCCCAAATAATCAAGCATTCCCTTAAAAAACACAGAAGGCCTAGCAAAATGGGAATGACCAGGAATGCCCAGACTCAGGGAGTCAGAGAGCAGCATAAAAGCAGAATTATTTTGCTTAACTCTGAGCATGACTTGTGCTGTTCCGAGGTGAAATATGTCTGACACAAATATCTGCAAAATCCAAGCCCCAGGTGTCGGCGTTTTGTATTCCCACAGCCATAGACGCAGAATTTAGGGAAGATAAGCTCAAATTCCCTGCCTGTGCCGTGCAAGTTCTTGCCTGGTCCCTGGGGTGTGAGAGCTGAGTCAGGAGTTTCCCAGGATTAAAAGCTTTAACTTCAGGAGTCGACAAAAAGGCCAAGGAAGAAGCTGTGAGCCAATTTCCATCCCAGCAGGAGGAAAAACCAGGAATCCACAAGTCATTCTTTGTGCCAGGTCCTGAGTCAGGTTGGAGGTGTAGTAATTGCACTTGTGTTCTCCTGCTAGTCCCAAACTGAATTCTCCCAATAAATTAGGCAGATCCAGAGCTGTTGCTTGTATCCCACAGCCTTTCCAAAGGATTACCATGGATACCAATTCTTTGGGAGTCATCCCAATCCCATCACTCTGTCCGTGAATTTGAAAATATCAAGGAATTCACAGGCCTGGGTGTTTCAACGTCTTTTTGCAAAACCCATTCAGCAGTTCCAAAGTGACTTTGGCATCTCCCTGGCAAGATCCCAAGCTGAGTTTTTATCCCAAGGAATTCGGCTGCCAAGATCATTCCATTTGTAACACGGAGACAAAACAAGGGAACACAAAAGCCAGGCCTGGATCTGTGGTTGCCCCTGGTTTGCAGATCAAAAGGAACCACTCAACCTTTGAAAAGCCGGCACAGATTTGGCCTTTTGAAATCCATCGCCTTGGCAACACAAGGCACAGGGAACATGGAATTACAATGGACAAACCTCAGGATTGGCCAGAGTCTGCTGGACCACCCAGCATCAAAGGCAAGGAATGTGGTCATTCCCTGCCAGGGCAGCCCTCAGGACACACTCACTGCACAGAGACACCCTCAGGCACAGGTTCCTCCATCCCAGTAGCAGCCACATTCCGGGAGTGGGATTGACTGGAAGACGAGCTATGACCAAATTCCTAACTCCTGCAGAGCTGCCATGGGAGGTGTTCCCACATGGATTTTCAGGACTGTGCTGGTATTTTGTCAAAGTCCCTTCCAACTCAAAGCATTCCATGATTCTCTGTTGGGATTTGGAGATGCTCCTCATTGGAGCATCCAGCTTTGGATTGGGGCATCCAGCTTTGGGTTGGAGCATCCATTTTGGGTTGCGGCCAACCCCAAGAATTCCATAATTCTCTGTTGGGATCTGGAGATGCTCCTGGTGAGTCCAACGTCCCTTCCAACCCAAAGCTTTCCATGATTCCATGTTGGGATTTTGGAGATGCTCCTCATTGGAGCATCCAGCTTTGGATTGGGGCATCCAGCTTTGGGTTGGAGCATCCATTTTGGGTTGCGGCCAACCCCAAGCATTCCATGATTCTCTGTTGGGATTTGGAGATGCTCCTGGTGTGTCCAATGTCCCTTCCAACCCAAAGCATTGCATGATTCCATGTTGGGATTTTGGAGATGCTCCCGGTGTGTCTGGGGAGTACCTGGCAGGATTATCAGACACAGATGGATGCAGTGGAAGAAATATCCAAAGGGGAGGGAAAGGTGCCCACCCTCGGAACAAATCCTGAGGCAAGGAGCATTCCCACAGCCTGGGAGGAGGCCATGGATCACCTCAACCTGAGAAGACACCGGGAGTTCATGGAATTGAAAGGAAGGAAGGGACAATCCCAGCAGCATGATCAAACTGGAAACTGCTCTCCAGACTCATTCTTCACACTCAGATGCTTTTTGCTTTTCTGGTTTCCAGAGTTTTCTTCTGGAATCGTTGTATCTTTTTCCCCCACGGAATAATTTAGGTTGGAAAAGACCTCCAAGATGATCAAGTCCAACCTTTGACCGATCACCACCTTGTCACCAGACCAGAGCTCAGAGTGGCCTTAAAAACTCACCTTTCCTCCACGATTGCAAATGTCCTCTGTCCTTTTGAAAAACCCTGGGAAGGGATGAGGGAGCTGCCGTGGGCAGTGGTCATTTTAGTGGCCCTTTGCCACAGGCAGTGGTCATTTCAGTGACCATTCGCCATGGCCAGTGGTCATTTCTGGCCCACTGTGTACAAATTAATGGCAGAAAGAATGATTGGTTGATGGATTGAATTCCTCACTAAATTACCGTCATCCCAGGGATAAAAAGCAGGGATAAGACTGGAGTTCCCCCCCTGCCATGGAGAAGACCCATTTAATAAATCCCAGGAAACTGACTAAATTGTCCCAATAAATCCCAATATCCCATTCCTGAGGTAAAGATGTGTTTTGCTGCCCTGACACATTCCAATTCCCTTTGCTCTCTGTGTTATGGGATCCCAGAATATTTGGGAAGGGGCCTTAAATCTCATCCCATCCCACCCCTGGCATGGGGTGGGACACCTTTCATAGACGAGGTTGCTCGAAGCCCACTCCTGATATTTTAATCCAGGAACAGTCATCCCATCTCTTCTAAAAAAGCCCTGCTCAAAATCATAAATATCTCAGATTTTTTCCCTGCTTTTTTCTTTCCTCCACTCAAAAGCTTTCCAGAGAATATTTCGCTTCCCTTTTATCTGAATATTTATTAAACCTCATGTCAGCCTATTCCAAAAATCACAGGCTGAGATAAGAGGAAATAACAGCATCCCTTTCCCAGCCTTTGTGCTCCATCCATCCTGCAAAGGGATGAGGAAAATAAACAGATGGATCAACTCCCTGAGAGCCAAGTATCGACCCTGTGGAAGAAAAATGAAACCTTCTCCCGAGATTTATTTGGGATATACTCACAGATCTCGGGGAAAGGAGTGTATAAAAGGTGCTGCTCATCCCTGGCGGCTCTGTGTGATTATGTGAAGGATATGGAGCTTCCCCACGGATGCAACACAGCTGTGAATTTATTGGATCTGATTTTCCATGAAGGATGAGGTGTCAGCCATTCCAGCAGGCAACAGCAGCATCCTGTGCCTTGGCTCATGGAAAAAGGGAGTTCGAGGTTGGAATTTTAGGCATCAGTTTGATGATGAACTGGGATGCTCCGCTGACTCATCCATATTCCCAGTGCAATTCCCTCTTGGAAAGGGGAGCCCGTGTAATCCATCCTGCCTGAGGCACTGTGTCAGAGCCATGGAAGACCTGGAGAAGCATCACTGGGAATTCTTATTAAACCATCAGGAATCTTGGTACTGGAGTCAGACTCTCAATAATCCATGAGTGACTTCCCCAGTGTAAGCAGGGCCCTCGTGGGGAGCACAAACCTCTGCTGCCGCAGCTCCCAGTCCATGCAGGAATTCCTGCAGGAGTTTTTTGGGAATTGCACCTCCATCCTCCTCAATCCTTCATGGCTAAAGAGGCAGGCAAGGAGAAGTAACTGGATCAGCTGGATTGACCTGGATGAGCCTGATTCTGCCCCTCCCCGCTGCTCTCGTGAGATCCCCCCTGGAATATCATGGAAAGTTGTGGTATCCCCAGTAAAAGAAGGACGTGTAGTGTTGGAGCAAATCCAGAGGAGGCCACGAAGATGCAGAAGGGACTGGAGCACCTCCCCTATGGAGAATGGTTGGGAGAGCTGGGAATGTTCAGCCTGGAGAGGAGAGGGTTGTGTGGAGACCTCACAGCTCCTTCCAGGACCTGAAGTGGCTACAGAGAATCAAAGCGGGACAATTCATCAGGAACTGGAGATGCAGGACAAGGAGGAAATTTAGGTTGGATATTGGGAGGGAATTCCTGGCTGGGAGAGTGGGGAGGCCCTGGGATAGAATTCCCAGAGAAGCTGTGACTGCCCCTAGATCCCTGGAAGTGTCCAAGGCCAGGTTGGATGAGGCTTGGAGCAACCTGGGATAGTGAAAGGTGTCCCTGCCATTCCACATCATCTAGAAAAGAATTCCAGGTGGGATTTTGCCAACCAGGCCCTTTTTCCTGGCTTGGAAACCCACAAAAAAACCCACAATCACCATGACCTTCAGGATAAATTATCCCATAAACCCTGTTGTTAATTCCTTATATCGACAGCATCCCATGGGTTTGATCCCACTTTATGTTGGAATAAAATACAAATCTGGATGAAAAGAGTAAATGAAATACAGAAAATTGATTAAAAGGGCTCCCTCCTGCTGCCTGAGGTGTGAAATGGGAACAAAGAGATTAATTTTCCTCTCTTTAAAACCAGAGTAAGGGACTCATCCAGCAAAAACCTTCCTACTTCTCATTCCCAGCTAAAAACCTTCCAAAATCCTGGGAAGTAAAGAACTTTCCTGCAAATCTCAAAGGTCTGAGCCTTCCAACACCTCCCATTTTTCCTGCTGAAAGGTAACAAAAAGGCTTTCACCCAATCTCTGTAAATAACTCTATAAAAGTGGATGGCTCCATTACCACATTTTATTTTTATTGCCTCAAAGGCACAAATTTGCATTTGAGGGAAATTTTAAAAGATGCCGATGATTCCTTTATACCCAGAAAATTCCAGATAAGATATGGATATATCCCCTTCACTCCCGATATTTTTTCAGATTGATCAAATCCTAATAAAATCTCACGAGACTCTTTGTGCTCTTACCATCAGAAGAATCCGAAGTATCCCAAAAAGATGATTTTGCTGCCAATAAAAATCTCAATGTGTTTATCCAGCCCCTAAAAAACAGCTTTTAGCACTTCTGAGTGGCTTCAATTTCCTGAATTATTCCCTTTTTTATGCCCTGGATGCTCCAAAACGTGCCCAGGAAAGTGTTGCTTGTTCAAATAAGGATTTTTTATATCCTATTTCATAAAAACCTTCCACAAACGCAGTGAAAATGGTAAACTGGGAAATTAAGTCATTCCATACAGATGAGTGTTGGCCTCACAGCAGAGGATCAGTTACAGGAGGAGTTCAGGTTAAGCTTGGTCTTAACACAACTTCAAAAATCACAAATTAACACAAAACTCCAAAGAAAAACAACCCAAAAAAGGTCTTTTCAGACACTGTGGTTCTTTAAAGAAGATTCCACTTCAGCAGCACAGGAGGAGGGGTTGCCCAAATCTTCAGGAAAACCGGGAAAAACCAGGGTCAGTTGGGCTGGAAAAGTTGTATTCCACATTTTTCATTGCAAATGCCTCAGGAAAAGGAAGTTTGAGTGGTCCCTGCAAGTTAGGGAATCCCGGAATGGTTTGGGATGGAAGGGACCTTAAATCCCATCCCGTTCCCATGGGCAGGGACACCTTTCACCATCCCAGGTTGCTCCAAGCCCCAGTGTCCAACCCGGCCTTGGACACTTCCAGGGATCCAGGGGCAGTCACAGTTGCTCTGGGAATTCCAGCCCAGCCCTTCCCCACCCTCCCCACCAAGAATTCCTTCCCAATATCCCACATAAATAAACCCTTTTCCATCTAAAAGCCATTCCCTGTGTCCTGTCCCTCCATNTACAGAGTCATCAACACCGTGGTTTTTTCCCCAGGATAAAAGGACCCTGTCGAAGTTGGCTCCAGATTCAGATACAATCAGTTCTCAACAATATCCCTGTTGGAGTATTTTCATTTTCATTCCACAGTTTTCACTGCAAATGCCTCAAGAAAAGGAAGTTTGAGTGGTCCCTGCAAGTCAGGGAATCCCGGAATGGTTTGGGATGGAAGGGACCTTAAATTCCATCGCGTTCCACACCTTCCACTGTCCCAGGCTGCTCCAAGCCCCAATGTCCAACCTGGCCTTGGACACTTCCAGGGATCCAGGGGCAGCCACAGCTTCTGTGGGAATCTGTGTCAGGGCATCCCCATCCTCTGAGTAAAATATCCACAAAAAAATCCAGAATTCCTCCTCTTCCTCACACTTATTCTGTGCCAGGATCATATCTCCTGGGCTTCACCTTTTCCCTGAGCTCAACAGCAGCAGGGAATGATTCCACAACTATTTTCCCCCCTTCCTTGATGAATTAAATCCCCCTGTGGACAATTCCAAAGAAAGCCTCACCCAGAGCTTCTTCTTCCTCTGCCTCGAGCATTCCCAGGCTCGTGATTCTTTAAAAAAAAAAAAAAAAAAAAAAAAAAAAACAATAAAAACACAAAGCTCAGGATTGAACCGGGAAAAAAAGGACAAATACGATGAAAAAAAAGATGTGGCTTTTCCAGAGGGGTCAGGGATGCATTTCAGATTCTGACAAATGGCCAGGAATGATTTCCTTGTGCCCAGAATCCAAACACTGCCCTTTGAGGCTGAGCACTCGAGTGGGAGCCACACTTTTTGTTGGACAATTCCTTCAAAAAGAGAGGGAAAAAAATCAAAGGAATGCAGAGCTGTGGGAAAAAAAGAGCAGTGATGGGGAAAGAACTCAGATGGATGAGGAAAAAATGTAATATTGGATAAAAGGGAATTTTCCCTCACAACCCTGAGCCATCCCTGCTTTTTTCCCAGTTGTTTTGGCTCCATGCATTCCCTGCAGGAATTCTGCTCCTTCTCCTAGTGTGGCCTTTCAGGGATGAAATGTCCTTTTCCAGAAAAAACATTCCCAAAAGTCCTTTAAACTAAGAGAGGAGAGGTTTAGGTTGGATATTGGGAAGGAATTCCTGGCTGGGAGGGCGGGGAGGCCCCGGAATAGAGTTCCCAGAGAAGCTGTGGCTGCCCCTGGATCCCTGGAAGTGTCCAAGGCCAGGCTGGAGCACCCTGGGATAGTGGAAGGTGTCCCAGCCCATGGCAGGGGTGGAATTGTGACCTTTCCGTCCCTTCCATCCCAAACCATTCCATGATTTAGGCACATCTTGGACACCAACTCCTTGGAGCTCCACTCAAGCCCTGCCTTTTATTTACAAATCAATTTAAGGGTGGTTTAATTAATCCAAGGAGTGGGAAGCGGGATATTTGTGTCCTGTGACGCTGTGGATCCAGCAAAAAGCTGGATTCTAGAATATCCAAACAAAATAAAACTGGAAGCAACAGCCAAAAGCAGCTGATGGGATTCTGCTTCCATTTATCCCTGAAAATGCAGGGAATAACTGCTGTAAGCACAATTCCAAAATGGACAAAATTCCACAATGGACATGATTCCACAATGGATATTCCACAGTTTCAGCTGGGAAGTTGAGTGGACAATCTATTCTGGGAACTTTTGGAATTCTTCCACAATGGAGAATTCTTCTGGAATTCTTCTCAACAAATGGAGCATGGACCATAGAGCAGTGCCAGGGAATATCATTCCTTTGAAAAGAGAGGAGGAAAAACACCTGGATTTTGCTTTGTACCCTCTCATTCCCTGCTCTAGGACTGGATTCACTTCCAGGTTTGATGAGGGCTGGAAAATAGAATTATAATTCTGTTTACATCCGGATTTCCTGGCAGGGTGGTCAGGAAATGTAAATACTTTATGTCTTTTGGATGAACAATTCCTTGGGGTGTAAATCTGGAAAATTTTGGAAAAACATGGAAGCCAAAATCTCATTTAATGGATTTTCCTTGGGTTTTTAAGGAAAGAGGTCCCATTTCTTCAGCTTCTGTTGAAAAAGATTATTTTTGGGCCACATTTTAAAAGCTCCATTTGTGCTAAATTCCAACTCGATGGGAATTGAGCCCTGATTTTACAAATTCTGACTCCAGGCCAAGCGCAAATCCCAAGCCCAAGACGCATCTAAACCAGAGAAAAGCTGAGCTTGCAGCTTATCCAAGCAAGAACTCCGAGGGCAAGATGAGGTGGCAGCCAAGGAAAAGTTTTCCCTGGAATTTTCCTGGGAATAACTGCAACAGCAGCTCAGCCGTAGGTAGACACCTTGGAAAACTCAAGGTACTTATTCTGGATTTTAAGGAATTCTCAGGGAATTCAGGGCATTTTCTGCCTTTAAGGGAGCCCCCAGAAGGTTTGCCATTTGATTTCCTCCGAGAAAATTCCTTCTTCCCAAAACCAACAACCTCCTTTGCATTAAATTGAATTAATTTGGGGGTTTGGGGGGAAAAATCAGTTTTGTTAAAAACATGGAAATGCTGGTGACAGCTAAAACTTTGCTTTTTTTTCTTTACCACCAACTTGGGGTGGATCTGAGGGACCCCTGAGCAGCCAGAATCTCCTGAACTGTGTGGCCTAAGAATCTTCTATTCCATTGCAGGATCAGCACCTTAGCTAGGCCAGGCCTAACAAAGCCAAACCCTCCTGGGACAGGGCACAATCCCATAGGGACACCAAAAGACGGGAAGAAGGGAATCATTGCCATGATCCTCCCGGTGTTAACACAAGACTTGGCTCAGATGTCCCCATGGAGAAACTCAGAGGTGACACTTTTGGCTCTTCCTGCCTTGGAGATGCAGGATTTTCCTCAAACGCCCCCCCAAAAAAATTAGGGCAAAGCAGCCAGTGGGCTACAAAGCATCACTTTTACTAATAAACACTGGGAATCTTGGTGTTCCCTGGAATTCCAGAGACAAAACCCTCCTCTCCCTCTGCCTGGTTGGAGCCTGTCCCCATCCTGCTGGCTCCAATGGAATGAGTCATTCCCTGCAGGCCCCTTGGAGGACTTGGATACATCCATAAAAAGTTCTCTATAGAACAGGGATGAGTCAGAACCTGGCTGTGCCCCCAAGGACAGCCGGAGTGCTTCCATGGCTGAGGTCAGCTGGGAGCAGTGACGGCAGCAGAGCCTGGATCACCCCACCAGCAGGAACATGGGTTGGGATGGGAGCACGGCGCTGGATTTGGGATCAGAGCTGCAAATAGGAGCACAAGTTGGACCTGCACAGGTCCAGGGGGGAAGCAGAGTCACCTGTGAGGGGTGAGAAGCCCTTGTGGAATGGGACAACCATCCCTGTGGATGTGGAATTTAAGGAGGCTCCCAGGAAAAGAGCAAAGCCAAGGATGGACATTCCACAAGGCACTGGTCAACATTTCTGGTGACCAGTGACCCGAGGGAATGGCTGGAGCTGTGCCAGGGGGAATTTAGGTTCGAAATCAGGGAAAGGCTCTTCCCCAGAGGGTGGTGGGCACTGACCAGGCTCCCCAGGGAATGGACACATTCCCAAAGTTCCAGGAGCATTTGGACAGCACTCCCAGGGATGTGCGGGCTGGGATTGTTGGGGTGTCTGCGCAGGGCCAGGAGCTGGCTTGATCCCTGTGGATCCCTTCCAGCTCACGGTATTCCATGATTCCATAATCTCCATTCCAATCCAGCAGTTGAGGAGCTTCTCACCTTGGCCTGACTGAGGGCTGGTTTAGCCCCAGCAGCTGCATAATCCTAAAAACAGCCGGGAATTTCCCACTCCTTGTTATCCCCCCTGCCACAGCCAGCATGGGCCTCTGCTCCAGCTGATCAGCAGGAAAAACGAGGCAAAACAGGAAAAACATCTTTGCAGGCTTTGTTCAGCTGAGTGGAGCCTTCACCAGTGATTAACTTTAACTGGTGCACACGTTTGCATCAAACCAGGCGGGGAAGGAAAAGAAGGAGGAGGAAAAAGAAGGATCCATGGTTCCAGTGTTTAAATGAGATTTAAATGAGCCATTGGTGTTCCTGAATATGAGGGAGAAGCTCTGGCCCACGTCCAAGGAATTGCAGTCCAGGTGCAGCAGCACCAACTTAGAGTGAAACCAAATTCATGGCTGCAGAGCTCAGAGCATGGAAAACATGGATTTTCCCACATTTCCAGGACGGCAACATCCATGTCACCATGGTAATCCTTTCATAGAATCATGGAATGGTTTGGGTTGGAAGAGACCTTAAAGCCCATCCCATCCCACCCCTGCCATGGGCAGGGACACCTTCCACTGTCCCAGGCTGCTCCAAGCCCCAATGTCCAGCCTGGCCTTGGACACTGCCAGGGATCCAGGTGCAGCCACAGGTGCTCTGGGAAATCCATTCCTGGGCCTCCCCACTCTCTCAGCCAAGAATTCCTTGAAAATATTCCGTGTGCCTCAACCTCCCTTGCTGAGTTACCACATTCCATCCCTGCTGTGTCACACCAGAAGATTTCCAGGTGTTTTCTGCCCTCTTTCATGAAGAACTTGTGGTGATGTTCCAAGAAATAATCACCCACAATTCCCAGTATTCCCAAGATCCAGCCACGCATTCCTTTTTCCATCCACAAACTGATTCCACAGCAGCAACAACATCTGTGCTCCAGCCTTTGGAATCCAGAGAATCCAGGGACAATGAGCAGCTCATTTCTCCGCTGCAAGGGAGGAGGCAAAGAGGGGCCAGCTGGGCAGTCACTGCTCCTGGGGACAGCAGGAGCTGGTCCAGATCCATCCAGAGGGATGAAGAATTCCTCCCACCTCATTCCCAAGCACCTGAACATTGGTGGAAGCAGAAGCACCCAGTGCAGAGGGATCTGGATCCACCCAAATCCCATCAATAGGTCATGGAATAGTTTGGGTTGGAAGGGACCTTCAAGACCATCCCACCCCACTCCCCCTTCATGGGAGGTCATTTCTTCTCATTCCTGGGAAAAAGGACTGGCCCCCACCTGGCTTCAGCCTCCTTCCAGGGGCTCAGAGAGAGCAGGAAGGTGGGAGGGGATCCGTAATTAAGGATTCAGGAATCATTTGTGCTCCCAGGCAGTGCCTTCCCATCCTACCCAGACAATCCCTGACTCGATCCCCCCCAGCCCCTCCTCATGGAAACACATGGGATTTACCCACAAAACATTCCCAAACCACTTATTTTTCCCAAATCTTCTAATTCCCATCTCCTGCTCCAAACCTCCACAGGCCCCACCTGCACCAGAGCAATCCAACAAGACAGAAATTTCCTGTTCCTCCAAGGAGCAGTTTCCCCTTCCTTTCCTCTGCCCAGACAGTGCAGGCCCACCCAGCCCCTCCCATCTCACTAATTAGGGATCTCATTAGGGACAATTATGTCCTTACAATTCCCTCTTGCATCATCCACTCCCACCAGTATCTAAATTTTCATGCCTGAATTTCTTGTTTATTATTCAATTTTTTTTATCCTCCCTCCTCTCCCACTGAGTAAGAGTTAAAGTGGAAGTTCCTTTCCTTTCCCAACTCCATTTCTTATCCTCTCCCAACATCCCCAAAGAGGAGGTGGTAGCTCTTTACCCCTCAAGAGCTGAAATTTCTCTTAAGCATCCATATTTTTCCCAAATCCTGCCAGCTGATCCCAGAGGATTAACCTCAGCCAAACATTTGGCAAATATTTGGAGATCAGGTGAACACCAAGGTGAACACAGGTAAAGGTCAGTCTGCAACCCCCCTTCCAACAGGGTGCTCTGTGCCAGTGGCTCCATCCGCAGATTCCTAGAGTGGAGAAAGATGCTGGAATTCATTGCTCCCTCTCCTTATGTAATATCCTCCTCTCTTGCCAAATCACCCATGCCTGCATATTTCCTTGTCCTGACATTGTCTCTTAACGAACTTCAAGTTTTAATCAGGACAGGAGTTTTCCCCAGTCCTTATTTTCCCTTCCTAATTGTTCCAGACTTTCCCCCTCCAGCTCCCTCAGAAGTTAAAATCCATGCGTTCATGCAGTAAACAACCCCCTAACCAGGTCAATGCACATTATCCATTAATTATTCCAGAGCTCCGCCGCAGTTGGATTGATTCGCTTTTCTTCCCATCGTCTGGCTCCCTATTCCTATTTTTAGGCAAGGAAGGAAGAGCTCCCACCCTGCTGGTTGCCTCCAGCAAAACTCGGGTGCTCTGCCTTGGAGCAGGAGCTCCATTCCCACCCTCCTTCCCTCAGCAATTCCAAGCTGCCTCATCCCAAGTGATCCATCAGGATGGACCAGCAGCAATTTCCTGCTTATCACAGTGGTGTCCTGCTGGGAAACCTGGGATAGTGGAAGGTGTCCCTGCCCATGGATGAGGGTGGAATGGGATGGGTTTAAGGTTCCTTTCCAACCCAAACCATTCCATGATTCCATGATTGAAACAGCAGCTCCAGGGAAGGAAAGGCTGGAGGAGTAAAAGGTGAGAAATGCAGCAGATCGGGTTTGGGTTTGTCTTCCAGGGAAAACCAGGATGGAATATTCCTGGGAAAACACAGGACTTCCCTGCCCAGTGCAAAATCCCTTCTCTGACACATCAAAACCTCTCAGCACTGAACCAATTTTTGGGGAACTTCAAGAGTCTCCAGAGAGCTCAGCCAGATCTGTCCCACACTGGGAGTTCCACCTGGGAGACAAAACAACCTTCCAAGACTTTTCCAAGAGTCCTCTTCTGCAACTTGGCATTTCAGCAGCTTCAGGAGGACACATGCTCCTGCTGGTGTTGTCCATCCCTCTCCCTCTGCCTCCCACCTTTCCCAGCTCTTCCTGAGGATCTCACAGGAGCTGATCCTGATTTCCCAATCCCTGATTTCCTGCTGGAAACACAAATCTCTCAGCCCACACTCTGCTCTTGGGCACATTTTTGCACCCATGGAAAACCCGGGACTTCAAGCTTTGGATCCTTCCTCTCCTGCTGTATTTCCATGGCCTGTCCATGCTCAAGGTCCCGATTTATATTTTGCTTTCCCCCCAAGGCACATGCATAGATTCAGTTTGAAGGCAGCCCTGCCCTCCTGTCCAAGGAACAGAATTCAATCTCCTCTGGAATTCTCCATAATTTCCTGCAGGAATGGTTGATTAGGAATCACATGAGGGCTCTCCGTGGGGTTAGACTCCGGCACGTTCCCAAATTCAGCAACGCTTTTTTCCTGCAGGCTTCTCTTCTTTCCTGACACTTCCTATCAGGAGCAGAGGTTTCTCCTGGCTTATTTCCAATGGGAAACGCTGGAACATCCATCCTGCCAGGAGCCCTTGACTCCTCCATGAATTAAACACAGGGATACCCTCATGGAGTCGGAACAAGAGGGAACCACGCTCATTTTAGGGATTTTTTCTCAAAGTGTTGTCTTGACATGATCTGCTGGGACTGTTTTAGGAGTGCTGGGATTATTTGGTTGGGGGAGAGGGCAGAGCCAGCCTGGAACGAAGACATTTCCTTTTGGAATGCTGAGATGGAAAACCGTGGGCACTGTGTCCTTCGGAGCAGTGCTGCCAAAAGCCAGGGCTGAGTAAATAAAGAGAATTCCAACCACATTTATCTAAAACTTCAAACCCAAACCCTTCTGCTGACATACAAATGTTCCCAGGAGTGGTTTTGCTCTTTCTTGATGGAGGGATGGGCAAATTCCAAAAGAATCAGAATCATGGCACCAAAGCACCTCAAAATGGTGCCCAGCAGCCTTAAGTTAGGGGAAATAAGGATTTGGGATCACAGGATCTGGTGAATTGGAAGGGATCCAAAAGGATCATCAGGCCCACTCCTGGCCCTGCACAGCACCATCCCCATGAGTCACATCCTGTACCTAAGAGATTGCCCAAAAGCTTCCAGAATTCTGTTGGAATCTTCTCTCCATTCCCAGAATTTCTGACAACACGGACCAAGTACTGCTAACCCAGCCCCGAGCTCTCTTTGGCCACTGCTCTCTGATTTTTAGTGACCAGCAGCACCTGCTCCTCAAAAAACTTCCATTCCTGGAGTCCCAAAAGATCTTTCCCTGCCTCCTTCCAAGGCCACTTTGGGAATCTCTGAGGCCTCATGGATACAAAAGGAGCTGGATTAGGAATTGGCTGCCCAGCTGGAGAATCCTAGAGGTATGAAAAGCTCTCCAAGATCAACCAAGCACCACATCCACCACTAACCCATATCCCCACATCCATGTGGTTTTTGGACATTTCCAGGGATTTGACTCTACCCCTGCCTTGGACAGCCACTTCAACATTTGAAAACCTCTTCCATGAAGAAATTTTCCCTGATTTCCAATCTAAATCTCCCCTGGCACAACTCCAGGGGACCTGCATGGAGGTGACACCAACATTTTCCTCCCATCAGTGAAGGAAACCAACCTGATCCATGGAAACACCTGCTTAGAAATGCGATAAATTCATCCCAAATCTTGAGGGATTAAATGGATGAAGGATCAAAGCGTTTCGACCTGCGAAGACTCATTAAAATTGAAATAGAAGCCCGATCAGCTACATATCCATGGGAATAAAGATTCCATAAATTTCTCCACAAGCAGGAGACCAGAAAAATTATCCCATAAATCAATAGGGTGGGAAGGATCTCAATCAGTCACTGAGGAAGTTGAGGCCCCCTCCCAGCTCTGGGATCTCTGTTGCTTCTCATCCTTGTTTTCTCCTCCATCCCCTCTACACCCAGCCCAGCTCCTCTCCCAAATCCCACTAGGAAAAAGGATTGGAGGGAGAGACAAAAATCAACCAAGAAGCCACCAAAATCCTCCCAGGATGCCACTTGTCTGGATTTCCACGTTTTAGGCAGGAATTATTTGGCTGAGCCACCCCAGGACAGCACATGGCTGAGTCATGAGCTGAAAGCACAAAAATGTGTAAATCCAGAGCTAAAACCAGGAGCAAACCACACTTAATTAGCCTCAGATACTCAGCTTTTCCTTGTTTGTTTTTTTTTTTAAATTATTTTTCCCTTGATTTTGGTCTTTTTTTCTTGTTTTTTATTATTTTTTGTGCATTTTAATGCACGTTGAGCCGCTGGCAAATTGGAAATGTTAACCCTGGGTCAAAAAGCCCCGGGGTTCTGTGAAAATAATAAATAACAAAGCTGTGGAGTGCATAAACAGCTCCCTGCAGGTGAGGACACTCTGGGGGCTGCCACTATTTACTCTGGAAACAACAGCTCCTGTTTCTCTCAGAAACCTTTGGTAACCTCCCCATAATCCAATCTTTTTTAAAAAAGCAGGGAAAAAAAAGAAAAAGAAAAAGGCAGCAAATCTCTCATGCAGCTCTCTTCATGTAGCAGCAAACCTGAACAAGCGGTTGCACATCCACAAAAAAATCGGCATTTCCATCCTGAATCATCCGTCACCGGTGCCGCCTGCAATCAGGGGAAATTTGGGAGAGATTTCCTCGGCCAGATACTGCATTTCAAAGCGTGTTCAAACCCTCTGGAATGGTGATTGCAGGGAATAAAAAGTGAATCTGTAATTGCTGGCCGTTTGTTTTAATGTCTTCCCTATCACATTTCTTTCCCTGCTTTTCGCCCTCCTTCGGAAAACTGATTAAATGTTGATCTTTTTAAGGATTGGAGGATTTTCTTCAAAGGAGTGAACAGGGTTTCTTTTGTTGCACCATCCCTCACAGACAGTTATCAAAAGGAATTGGAAAAGAACAAAAGAAAGGAGCTTGCCCTGGGAAGAATCCCAGGAAAATCCTTCTCCGAGGGCTTGGGGCAAGCTGAGATCCACAGGTGGCAAATCCAGCCGGATGCCAAGCAGGATAAACAACCTTTGTTTGCTCCCAGAGAAGATTCCTGGTGTTCCAGCAGCTTGGCAGAATTCCAGGCTGTTCTCGAGAATTTCTTGGACATTTTTAACACAGCTCAACACTCCAGGGCAGTTAAAGGGTCTGGAATGGTGGGGTGGAGGGCTGGGAAAATGCAGGATAAGGTGTCTGGGGCCAATCCTAAGGAAAATAATAAAACATAACCCTAAAAATGGTTTGGAATGGAAAAAAAAGTTAAAGATCATCCAATTCCACCCCCTGCCATGGGCAGAGACACCTTCCACTATCCCAGGCTGCTCCAACCTGGTCTCAGACACTTCCAGAGATCCACAGGAAGCCACAGCTTCTCTGGAAATTCCATCCCAGCAAGGAATTCCTTCCCAATATCCCATCTAAACCAATTCTTGGACCACAGGAAGTCACCTGGGCCACCAGCAGGGCCATCCCAGGGCCTAGGATTCCATGAAGTTTTGGCTGGGCTCCAACACCACCAATGTCAGACCTCACTTTCCTCAACTGCCTCATTAAAACCATTTTTCTCCTCACAATTCCAGTCTTAACCTGCTCCAAACTCTACCTCCAAACAGGGAAATTTCTCTCGTTCATTTTTTGCCTGCCCAAAGGACAAAAAAACAAAAATAAAAATAAAAGGGCATCGCTCTTTGAAGTTTCAGTTCCGACAAATCCACTTTTCCTGACAGGCTGACACCTCTGGGAACGCAAGAGCTTTATCTGCTAAATCCCCGGGCAAAGCTTGAGGCTCTCAAGTGTCTTCCCGCAGCTCTGGGCACATCTTTCCAGAGACATTTCCCGCTAAAAATCCTGGTTTTTTCCATTTTCCTGGCAGTCTCCGAGCCCCCGGGTCACTCAGCTGCAAAGGCAGGAGCCTGTCCCCGTAATTGGTTTTTTGCAGAGCAGAAAGATGAGATAACGGAACGTTTGCAGTTGGAAAAGCCAAAATAAATCCTGGGAATTCTAACAACGGCCACTAAAGGCAGCTGCCTTTGGAAGGAATCCTTGTTCCAGGGTAAAAGCTGAGGGGATTTACGTGAGCCTGCTTTGGAATAAGGCTCAACTCTTCCCTGGATCCAAAAATTCATCCTCAAAGCACAAAAAATTCCAATGTTTTTGTATTTCTTTCACTGGAATGCCCAGCATCAAGGAAAGGCCTTTAGGGCAGGTCACAACCCTGGGGTTAAAAACATGAGGAAATTTTCATGATGCAAAAATGTGGAATTCTACAGAATCATGGAATTGCTGTGGCTGGAAAAGCCCTCTGAGATCAGAGTTCAGCCATTCCCAGCACTGCCAAGGCCACCACTGCCCTGTGTCCCCAAGAGCCACATCCACAGGGCTTTAAATCCCTCCTGGAATGGGAATTCCAACCTCTTCCAGTGCGTGACAAACCTTCCAGGGAAGAAACTTGGGATGTGCTGGGGAAGTGTCAGATGACCGGGGGAAAAGTGGAGCTCATAACACCAGGGAAAGTTTAGACTGGATATTGGAAAAATTTTTCAATGAAAGGGTTGGCCCTGGAACAAGCGGAAACAAGGGACAGGACACAGGGAATGGCTGCCCACTGCCAGAGGGCTTGGATAAATGGTATATTGGGAAGGAATTCCTGGCTGGGAGGGTGGGGAGAGGCTGGGCTGGAATTCCCAGAGCTGCTGTGGCTGCCCCTGGATCCCTGGCAGTGTCCAAGGCCAGGCTGGACATTGGGGCTTGGAGCAGCCTGGGATAATGGAAGGTGTCCCTGCTCATGGAATGGGGTGGAATGGGATGGGATTTAACGTCCCTTCCATCCCAAACCATTCTATGATTCTGGAATCCCTTGGTGAGATAATCAAAGCAAACCCCAACAACGTCCAATAAATTTTCCATGAACTTCACCAGGAAGTTTTTGCTCCCTGAATGAATCAACTCCTTTCTGGTAGAACCTCCAAAGTTCCCACATCCCTCCTCAAATCGTGAATTCAGCATCCAGGGCTCTCCATGCCCAGATAATTTGAATTTGTTTGGCCAACAAGAGAATTGACGGGAAGGCGAATTGGGGCTGTGCTCCCTGATCCTGTTGTGAATTAAGATCCCGCATTAGCAGGTTTTAATTCCATATTAATTACTTAAAATCATAATTAGTGAAGTCAAAGGCCTCCAAACATTCCAAGGGAGAAGATTCCGGCTCCAGAGGCAGGAGAGGGACAGAGTCAATAATTCACTTGTCAAGGCCACGTTGGTTTTTAACAATTTCATTATTAAAAACAGCTTTTTCTTACGGAATCAATGCTTTTTATTTGAATTTATTTATTATTCTTCACTGCATAAAAAATTAAATCATGCAGCAGGCTGGGATTGCTGGGAACAGCCTGATTCCTGGGAATTTGGGGGCCTGTTCATACTGGAATCCCCAATAAACCAAATTGCCCAGCTCCAGTTTTAGGATAATTTTAAGTTATTCCAGGTTGGAAAAAGAATCAGGAAAAAAGATAAAAGGTTGGAAAAATTGGGAATTTTTAAATAAGAGTTTTGCCGGTGGATATAATTTTTCCCATTTCCATCAGGATTTTTTTTTTCCAGATCTTTTTGTTCCCTGAGTTCATATCTTTGACTCCGCTCTCAGGTTAATGGAGGAGCTGAGGGGACAAAACTTTGACATTTGTAAGTTTATCAAATTTATCAAATTTATCATAAAATCTGTTTTAAAATCTAAATACTTACCAACTATTAAAATTATTTAAATATTAAAAATGTAAAAATAAAAATAAAAATAAAAATATTTATTCCTAAATATTTTAAAAATCTGTTTGGTCTCACCTGATAAACACAAATTTAAATGGCACAGGATAAATGCAAATAAAATCACTTCTGGCTGGATTTCAGTGACTAAAACAACACAGAGCACCAGGATTGGGAGAAAGTTCCAGAAATACAGGGAATAGCCTGAGAATTTGGGAATAATATCCCTCAAAGTATCAAAAATTCATCCTAAAACAGCAGGATAATGAGCCCTCAAAAATTATCTGCTCCCCAACAGAGCAGCTCTGACTCCTGATCCCACATTCCATTAATCCCTCATTCCTATGGATTTCTGGTTTTCCTGCAGATCCCACTGCAGGATTTCTTGCTGGAATATCCTGGATATTCCTGGGAAAGGTTCCAAACCGTGCCAAATCCATCCAAAGTTTTAAACTAAAAATGGGAGATTTATGAGCATCAATCAACACCACAACTTCTTAAAAATGTTTAAAAACCACTTTAAAAGTTGATCTTTAACTAAATTCAGGATTTTTCCAAGGGATACTTTTATTTTTGTGCTCCAGAAATAGAAAAGTGATTACATCCAAATTTTTGGGATTACTCCTGCCTGGAAAAGATTCAAGGTGGGATTTTATGGTTTTTAAATCAACTGGAAAAGCTGCAGAATTCCCAAATCCATCAATCCTGTCCCCATGCAATCCCCCAACGCAGATTTTCCTAGGAGTGGGGAAGAGGCATCAAGTGTAAAATTTATTATTTGGATGGAAAAACGAATTCCAGAAGGAAAAACATCGGGCATTCGGATTTGTTGGAATTAGCATCCAAATGAACGGCAAGTGGTTCCTGGGATGGAAATAAAACCCCCTAATTTCCTCGATCTGAACTGGGGAGGGCCTGAATTCCGTATGCAGAGCTCTGAGGCTGAAAAGGGATTTTCAGGAGAGGTTTATGTCAACCAGGAGAGAAAAAACCTGGGAAAAAAACTGCCTTTCACTCAGCTTTAGGATGCTAATCCCAGCCTACATTTAGGCATTGCTTCCAAATAAAGCTCCAGCCCCAAAATCCGCTGAATTCCAGTGTCTGCACCATCATTTTTTGGGAGCAGACCAACGGCTCCATTTTATTTTCAGCAACCGAGAGCAAAAGCAGATCAAAAAACGGGGAAAAAAGAAGTTTCTTTTCAGCTTTGAGGTTCAATATTTAAGCCTCAGACTCTGCCTGTCGAAATTTGGATATTCAGGGGTTTTTTGGGATGAAGTTGGAATTAATGGACTTGGATTTGGATCAACTGGAAAGTCACAGTTTGGAAAATTTGTGGAAATTGTCTTTAACAAGCAAAATATCAATCTTGGAAGATCCAGAAAAATTGGGAGTAGATTTCTGTGCTGGGAGTTTGCAAGCGCACAAGGAGCAGAAAGTAAACCTTGATTATTCCTGCAAAATATAAATCCAGCAGATTCGAGAGCTCCTTTCCTTTATTTTTTTTTTAGGAATGCAAACTCCAGCATCTGTTGAACGCAAATTTTGTATTTCCCAGCTCTAACCGCCCCCTTCAGCTGTGCAAACACCCCAAGGTGTTCGCATCAGTATTTGCAGCTTAAGTAAACTCAAAGCTCAGCCTAAATTCTGTTCTCAGTATTAATTTAAAGACCAACTTCACGCGAGTCAAGAATCCTGACATTTTTATCTTTCCAAGTAATTCTGGGAGGTTTTTTATGGAACATCCAATTCCAGTTCTGCCAAAATCCTCCTTCTACCAAGTTCTGAGCACTCCCACAGCTCCTACTGATGGTTATTGGTGTTTAATTAATTAATTAAACACAGGGTTGTTACAAAACTCTCGGGATTAATTGGAGCGCTCAGCTCGTTAACTCAGAGCATAATGAGGTTTTGATTAGGGTGATTATTAAAGTGCCATTTATTCCCTGATTGCAGTAGCACCTCCTCAGGTGTGGATGGTTGGGCCATCCTCATTCCAGGAAAAACATGGGAAAGGAATCCTGGAGCACTGCTCTGGTGCTGGGACATAAAATTAAAAATTTAAATTCTTCTTTTAAAAATAAAGAAAAATTATTTTCTCCCAGGAGATCCCTGAGAGAAATCCCTAAGGAGCTCCTGTCACGCTCCTCACCAAGCAAAGTGTGGTGGTTAAACACAAAAAATGGAGTTGGTTTGGAATTGTTCCTTGCTCTTGTTAACTGGCAGCACCAGCCAGGAATAATTTGGTTTTCCAGGAGCAATTCCAGGCAGTTTCATAAGAAATAAACTGAATTCCAGCCCTCCTGCTCTTTGGAACTCTGGGATCACGCCAAGGGGGCAAAAAAAAAGGAAAAGAAGGAAAAATGAACACAAAATACAGAGAGAGACTGTGTTTGTTCTCGGTGCCAATACCAGGGAAGGGCTGGCAAAAAGAAACTTCGGATTGGATTAATGGATAAAAATCTGGGGAAAATGAGCTCTCCGGGAGGCTTGTCTGGATCTGAGTTGAGCCTTTATTGCTCTCATCAAGTCCCTTTCTCCCTATATTTTTAGGCTTTTATTGTTCCGTGATTTCCTGATTGAATTGTGAGATCTCCTGGAATGCTCATTCCCGTATCTTGAATGCAGATGCAGACTCCAGACTGGGATCCAATTTCTCCCTGAATTTTAATTCCAAAGCTGTTCTTTCCCACATTGGCCAAACGATTAATCGGAATTTTCATCGTTTCGTGAACCTCTGGGTGTGCTGTGAGACGGGACAGTGAAACCATAGAAAAATGGAGAGAAGCTGGAGTTTGAAGGTTCTTCCCAAACCCACACTGGCAAAATTTTCCAAAAAACTTCCTGCTGGAAACCGATTTTTAATGGCCATAATCCCAGGTATGTTCACCTGGAGAAGGGAAGGCTCCAGGGAGAGCTCAGAGCCCCTTCCAGGGCCTAAAGGGCCTCCAGGAGAGCTGGAGAGGGTCTGGGGACAAGGGATGGAGAGACAGGACACAGGGAATGGCTTCCCACTGCCAGAGGGCAGGGATGGGTGGGATATTGGGAAGGAATTCCTGGCTGGGAGGGTGGGGAGGGGCTGGGCTGGAATTCCCAGGGCAGCTGTGGCTGCCCCTGGATCCCTGGCAGTGTCCAAGGCCAGGTTGGACATTGGGGCTTGGAGCAGCCTGGGACAGTGGGAGGTGTCCCTGCCCATGGAATGGGATGGGACAGGACTTAAGGTCCCTTCCCATCCAAACCATCCTGGAATTCTCCAATTCCACTAAAACTGATTCTTGTAGTCAGATGAATCCAAATCAAATCCCAATCAATTTCTGAGTGGAATTCCAGTCATTCCACACTGTAAACACCAAAAACATCATAAAGAAAACAGGGGGCAAAAATTCCTGTTCCTTTTTCTCTTTGCTTTCCTTGGAGCTGAGGAATTCCAGCGGTTCATTCCTTACTTTTCCATCACATCTTTATCTAAGGAGTGCGATTCCACCAGAAAAGCAAACAAGAAAATGTGGGAAGAGTTCCTGTTTCCAGAGCCAGCGGGATTTATTGGAAGCTCTAATCCCAAGAAAAACTTCACCTCCTGAGCGTTATTTATAACACCAGCCCTGTATCCTTAAGTTTCCCATCCCAATCAAAATATTGGATTAGTTCCTGGCACAGAACTCAAAATTCGTTGGGAATTTGGATCCCTGTGGATTTGGTCCAGATTTCTGAGAGTAAT
>VZRO01002964.1:315017-334663 GCA_013397915.1 Daphoenositta chrysoptera
TTTTCCTGTGGATCCAGCACAAAAATTCCCTCAGGAAGATGCCGAGTGCTGCATCCAGCTCCATATTCCTCCCTCAAATCCATTTGTTAATCCCTACTCCGCATTTTTCCCTGGATTCCTCAGCCCAGCAAGGAAGAGACAGATGAGTCCAGGAAGGAAATCAAACATTAAATGCATAATTAAGGATCTCACCTTCCTGCGCCAGCAAAAATCCCAGGATTTTTCCCTTCTTCTCCAAGGCCTTCCCAGCCCCCAAGAACCACGCTTAAGTGGGTTAAAACCCAGCCTTTAAGCAGCAGGTCTTAATTAATCTCATTAATGTTACCTCCTGTAATTAAGGGCAGCTGACCCAAAGAATTCCACAAAATCATGGAATTCTTAAGGCTGGAAGAGTCCTTTAAGGTTGGATCAATTCCAACCACCAAGCAGCGCCATGGGCACCATTAAACTCCAGCCTCAAGTGCCACATCCACAGGTTTTGGGAACATTCCAGGAATGGAGACTCCAGAACTTCCCTGTTTTGTAGGAATGGGAACAAGGCCAAGGTTCTGGGAGGATCTGAGATGGATCCTCCCAGGATTCCAAGATGTCGGGAAGTTCCCAAATGGGAGCTCATTCCCTCAGATCCTGATGTGACGTCGCTCCCTCCTTCCTGTGTCACTTCCTAAAGGAGGTTCCTGGAATTTGAGACATAAAATCTGGAAAGTTTTGGGAATAACTTGATGACTTTTCCAGCAGCCCCAACTCTTCCTATAAACATTTGTTATTATGGAGCACATGGATCAACACCTTCCTTCCTCTCCCTACTGGAAATTGGTTTTTTTGGGATCAAGCAAACCCCGTGGGAGCAGCAACTCCAAAATCTGCTGTGACCCAAATCTTTTAATTTATGAGGCTTAAAATAACTCCTAATCCCCTAGTGGCAGGGATGAACGAGGAATAGGAATCCCGCTGAGCTCAGCCATCCTATTTTCAGGAATCTGCAGTGGGATACACCCAGCTAGCCCTCAGCAACCCTAATTCCCAGAATTTCCTCCCTCATTAGCCCTAAATGTTGGTTTAAAACACAACTAAAAGGATGCCACGGGTGGATTTCGTTCCCAAATGCTGCCCAGGAATGCTGAAATCCCGTGGATTTCTGAGCTGGGGTTCAATTTATCCCTCTGGGTGTTGAGGACTCTGCTCAGCAGAGGGGAATTGCTGGATTTTGCTGTTATTGGGGTGTGTTTCTCTCTAAAAATCATCCAAACACAGCAAACTGAGGGATAAAACTTCGGGAACATGTGGAGGAGAGGGGATGTTGGAAGCAGAGCAGGGCTGGCAGGATTTGCCGGACTTGCTGCCAGTTCCAGTAGGAAAAAACTCCAGAATTGTCATTTGGACAAACCCAACCATGTCCCCAAACAGTTTGAAACATTCCAAGGACAAAACAAAGGCTCCCTTGGGATCTGGGAACTGGGAAAAGGTTGCTCCACAGGTTGGAAAAATGCTGGAGTCACCACCAGGGTAGCAATAGTGGATCTTGCTTTCCACCTGGAAAAGTTCTCCCCATATTCCAAGGCACAAAGTGAAAAGTAGAATCTGAAAATGGAATCCTGCACAAAAAGTGGTGCTGGGATATTCCCAGAAATCACGGGATTGAGGGAATGGATTTCGGAGGGAAAAACTCACTTAGCAGAGTTGTGCTGAGCTGCTGAACCTGGTGGCACGCAGGAAATGAGGAGGAATTTTGGATAGCAGGTGGAATTTCTCCATGGAAAGGGTGCTCAGGCCTTGGAAAGGGCTGCCCAGGGAGGTTTGAAGTCCCCATCCCTGGACTTGTCCAAGGAATTCCTGGATGTGGTACTCAGTGCTCTGGGCTGGAGACAAGGCAGGGATCAGGAATGGATTCCATGGTCTGGGAGATCTTTTCCAACCTCAGGATCCCGGGATTCTCTAACCACAATGAAATAATGAAAAGCTGCAGTTTTAGAAGTCACACCTGGGGGTGACTTTGATCTGAACTTGCTGGGAATCAGGAGTGCAGGAATCCCTTCAGAATGCAGGGATCCCATCCCGATTTCCAGCCCACTGAGTCAATAGCTACTCCTGATTTGATGTGGAGCTGCCTGGAATCTTTGATTTCATTTCACCTCATTCTCTCCTTCATTTTGACAGTGTATTTCCTCATTCCTGCATTAACATCACCTTTGCCAAGGTGGGATTGAAGGAATGATTCCATCCGAGCTGGGATCTGGGATGTCCCCATGGTCCGCTGGGGTTTGGAAAATGAATTTTTGGCTAACACTAAGCACTAAATTCTCCTTAAAAACCACAGAGCAGCTCCTTTCGAGACACGAACGGCTGTGCCACAGCAGGTGCTGTTTTCCTGAGAAACATCCTTGTTCCTGGAATTGGCCAGCTTGGGAATTGGGCCAGGAATCAACACATCAGGATATTTGATGATTTTCTGAGCTCAGCCCGTGAGCTTTGGAGCCTAAAGGCAGAATGGGAACAGCTTTTCCTTAGGGCCAAGGGGTGGAGGAAGGAGGAGGGGGGATGAAAGGACAACAAATCAACTCTTCCCACGGAATATTTAGGAAAAATCCACCTTAGAAGACAAGCCAGGGATATGTAGGATGCCTTACCTGGGAATGCTCTGGGAGAAATTCCAGGGGGAAACTTCCCAGGAGGAGCTTTGGAGTGCAGGGAAAGAATTAACCTGCTTTAAACTCAGCTTTACCTCCACAAAGAGCCCAAAATTCCCACATTTCCCAAATACCTGAATGTTTTTTTCCCCATTTTTTTCCAGGTTTTTTGGAGGCTCAGCTGAGATCATCTTTATTTGTAACAGGGCTCAGCAAAGCCAAGCATGGGCAGCCCAGCAGCAGAACGGGAGTTTCCCTTGGAATTTCCTGGATGTAAATACATAAAGCCAATTAATTTCATGGATTAATTAATATCCCAAACTCTAGGATAAACTGACAGATATTGTTCGCCGGCTAAGCAGGAGTGACGTGGTTTCCATTCACCACGTCCTCAAAAATGGTTTTTAGGGAGAGAAGGGAAAATAAGATTACTATTAGGAAATCACTTGGAAGCGGAAGTTGTAGGGAAGCACCAGCTTGGTGGCAGTTTTGGGATGAAAATTCCTTCATTTCCAACACACACAGCAGCCACGGGCTTTCCCTCTGACAAGATATGATGGAAAAAATAGGGAAACAATGAAATCCAGTGGTTTCCAATTTATTTGGGATGGCGGCTGCTCTGAGAGAGGCTCTGCCACTGAATTCCTGGAATTCCTTCTGTGCACACAAAATTCCTGGGGCTTTCCAAGCTTAATTAACTTGGACCTGCTACCTTTTGATATTCCAAGAAATCCAACCTAAGATTTGTCCCTAAGGATGCTCCAACCCTGGAATTAGTTGGCAGAGGGGGGATTTGGGGCATTTTTCCTGCAAACTGAGCTGAAATAGGGATTCATTATTCCGTACAAATTCCTCCTTCCAGGTTTCCAGGGTCAACCCTGGAAAAGAAAATCGATATCCCTGCCACAGTGGGATCCACCCACTGGAACCTCTGAGGGACCAGTTGGCCCAGTTGGCCCAGTTTCCAGCAGCACTCCAGAGCTTTCTGCAGGCTGCTCTGCCCCAAAGTCAACGGGAACAGCAGAGACTGTGAAAAGTGCAGGAAAAAATCAAAAATTCCCATTAAATAGAAATCCAGGATTTCCAGGGAAGTCTATCAGCAACACAAAAGGAGGAAAGCAGGAACCTGCTCTCCTTAATTCTCCTTTTAATCTTTCCAGTGGGGAAAAAGCAGGGAAAAAGCAGCAAATGTGATGGTAAGGAGGAATTACTGCTTTTGCCGTTTCCCTGCTCTCTCCCCTGACAGGGAGATGGGAATTTTTTAACCCCTTCCTTTTGTTCCGATGCCAAAATCTAGCCTGGAGCAAGCAGGACAAGGAAAAAAAAGGAGCAAAAAGCAAAAAAAAACCCAGAAACATCATCATTCTCCAAAGAGAAACAATGCAAGGGAGGCGGTAGATCGTTCCCGGTTTATCTTTGATGTTCCTGTTCCCAACTTTACAACGGAGATCAGAACGATCCCGACATCAAAATGTTTTGCTCGACACGGAAAAGAGAAAATTTTCAAGGACTTCAGAGGATTTAAGTGTTTAAGAAAGGTTGGTGTGAAAATTCATGGCTAAATGGGAGATTTATTCTTTTATTCCAGCTGAGGACAGCTCCGGAATTTCACCCTGGAATTCCAGGTCAAGGCGGCAAAGCAGAGGGAAAGGAGATGGAGCGGCCAGCTGGGAAAAACAAGAAATTTGTAGGGATGTGCTGCCTTATCCACAAAGCAAGGTCGATGAGGAGAACTCAAGGAATATTTTTCCCTTTTGTGGGGTCTGAACCCATTTGTGGCTGAATTTGGAAGGGTTGGACACGCACAGAGATCCTGGGCTTGCATAATTCTGGGATAGTCCTTGCCAAGGTGGGAATTTCCAGCAGGAAATAAACCTTTGTGCAAAAAAGGGACCCCAAAACCAGCTTTTTCTCCCTGTATATTGTTATTTAGGGATTACCAAAACCACAGCAGGCAGTGGGGATTTATAGGATTCCTTGAAATACAAAAAAACCCAGCATTTTTAATTTAAAATGTGCTTTAAGTTCATTGTTTTACCAGATTGGCTTGAGGTGTGGGGGCTGCCTCCCAAACTGCTGATAAAAACAAGCTCCCCTTCTCCTGGCAGGGAATAAATGGATTTTATTTGCTCTTCCCTTGAACAAAACATAATTAAAGAGCTGCAATGTTCCCTGTCAAGGCAACAACCCCGACACTCAATTAAAAACCCATCTCCTTTATTAAGTTACAATCCAATTCCAGGTTTTTCCTGGCGATGCTGACAGTTCCCAGCTCCCCTGAGATGTCTGAAAGCTGTTTTGCTTTTGTAAATCCCAATTTTTCCTCTTTGAGTCTTAATTTTCTCACCTCGCCCCTTGTGGGGTGTGAACTCCATCAGCAATTAATGACCCGAGACGGAAGAGCCCATCAGGAATTCCACCTTGGGATGACACTTCCATTCCAGAGAACACCACAAATCTTTCCTGGAGACCTTTTCCATTGGCTGGGAGTTGGTGTTTCATCAAATTCAGCTTAAAGAGCAGCCAGGTTTTGGGGACATTAAACAGGGGTTGGGGGTTTTTTTGTCTTTTAATGCTTTTGTGCATCTCTGGAAGTGCCACAGAGAGGTTTTCCATGCTGAGGAAGGTGGTGAGGATTTTTTTCCCTGGATGAGAGTTTCCAGGGATGAAGGATGCTTCGATGATGATAAAGGGGACATGGAATTATTTCATTCAATGCCTCCAGAGTACAAGGAACGCACACGCCCTGGCTCTGCTGTGGCCAGAGCCTGGATGAGCTCCAAGGAAAAAATCATGGAATCATGGAATGGTTTGGGTTGGAAGGAGCTTAAAGCTCATCCCATTAAACCCCTTCCATGGGGTTTCCACTATCCCAGTGTGCTCCAACCTGGCCCTGGACACTTCCAGGGATGGGGAATCCACAGCCTTCTGAGCAGAAGCTGCGTCTGCTGGGATTTCTGGACCTATTCCCATGAAACACAGAAGTTCCCAGGCGGTTTTCTTTGGAGCTGCTGCCTCACCGCAGCCAGAAACCTCCTGAAATTCCCAAACTTTCCCCAAATTCACTGCTCCAACTTGTAGGACACAAGTGATAGATTTGTCTCCAGACTCCCTGCGCAGTAAAACCCAAAATCCATGTCCTGGACTCACAGATTCCTGACAGTGGTGCCCTTGGGAGGAGAATTCCCGACATCCAGGATCCCACCAGCGCCACCAAATCCATCCCAACATTAACAACCCCTCCCATTTCATTTTCTCCTCCGTGGGCCAAGACAATCCTGTCGTAAATTGAATTAATGCTTGATTTGCCTTTGAAACAGCAACACCAAATAAATCATTCAGTCCAGGCGCTGTGGAGAAAAGAATAAAACAGGATAATCAGGAGAAATCAGAGTCAGTTCTAATATTCCTGACAAATAGGGGCGTTCCCTCCGGCTGCCTAACTGTGAAAATGTTCCGTGGATTTAATCCCAAGGAAATCAAAACTTTTGTCGCCGGTCCAAACGTTGTGTTAAAGAGATAAAAAAGTCGCTGCTGCTCAAGCAATGTCCCATTCATCCTTCACTTCCAGGATGTGGGAAGACAGGAATATTGTTGTGCACTGGGCTGGAGAGAAGCGGAATTAGCTCAGTCAATTAAGTCAGGATTAATTTATGTTGGATCTCATTCTCCTGAGTCTGGGGAAACAAAGACTCTACTTAACTGGCAGCATTTAGTTTAATAAAAGTAAATCTTTAAAGATGACCTGGGCGGGGGGGGAACCCCGTTGACAAAATCAAACGGCAGCAAATTCCTGTTTAAATTCCAGTTTAATTTGTGTCAGTCCGAGTTAAAATAACTGCAGAGACTGAAGCGAAGGGGATGCTCCTTCCAAACGGAGAACCAGATCCTTGATTAGTGCAGCTAATTTGGGACAAATCCCAAATGCAGAAAGCTCTGGCACCTCCTTCCTTTTTTCCCTGTCCCAACTTTCCCATTGTTCTGATCTGAGCAGGGGAAGATGTGGCTCAGGATGAGTAAAATCCCACTGATGTGAAAATCCCACTACAGTGCCCAGGCTGGGATTGTCTTGATGATCCCTCTCCAATCCATGGCTGATGATGCCTCTCCAATCCAGGGCTGATGATCCCTCTCCAATCCATGGCTGATGATCCCTCTCCAATCCATGGCTGATGATCCCTCTCCAGTCAAGGGCTGATGATCTCTCTCCAATCCTGAGGGAAAAGAGGGAATTTTTAGGCATTTTTTTGTCTGTCCAAGATTTGGGATAAAATCTGGGATAAGATCAAACATAAATTAAGTTGAACAGCTCCACAAGTCAGGCAAACATCATCCTACAAAATCCAGAAGAATCCAGGGATGCTTTTCTTGCACAGCCTAACTTTTCTTTCACTTGGGTCCATAACGAAATGTTAATGATTTGGATAATTCCAAGCAACCTGGGATAGTGGAACGTGTCCCTGCCCATGGCAGGGGGTGGAATGAGATGGGATTTAAGGTCCTTTCCAACCCAAACCATTCCATGATTCCATGATGACATCTGAATGGAAAAAGCGTGAATTCCACAGGAAAAAAAATCAGGATAAGAATAAATGAAGGACAACACAGGGAGAAATCTTGCCTGTGGGATGGATGCCTTTGGGCAAGGGCTGGAAAAAGAAGGGATGCATGGAAACCTCTGGAAGAGGAGACAATGCAGGAGAGAAAACTCTATTTATATAAAATGGGATTAAATTCAGTTTTGCAGGGAAGCAAAAATCCATCCCAACACCTCATCCAAAGTCATCCAGAAATAAAATGACTGCTTCCCACCCCTCCCTGGAGGTGCATCCAGGGGTTTGCAAGGCTTCGATATTCGCAGAATGTTCCCAATTGCCAGGAAATTTTGCCCCTTGGGTGTAATTAGCAGCACGACCCTTTCCTTTGCAGAAGTGCAGAGCTGGAATTCAGCTGGAATTCAGCAGCAAAGCTCTGGCTCTGAGATCAAAACACAGGATGATATTCCTGTGATTATCCCGAATTTCCATCAATCATTCGCGGAGAGGGGAAGGCCAAAAATCCAAATAAATGGCTAAAAATCAGGCTGTGGCTGCAGCAGAAGAAACCACGGCGCTGAAATTCCATCTCCTGCCAGCAGAAAGTAAAATAATTCCTCCTGAAGTTCCCATCTGAAATAAATGAATTTGTCAATTGCTCTTTCTGCAGGTATATTAGAAGCAAACAATAACGGAGCAATCAAGGTTCCTAACAGCTGGCTAGCCTACTCCCAGGGAGGAGGACCTATCCCACGCTGGGTGCCTGACCAGGGTTGAGTGGTCAGAGACCAAGATCCTGAGAGGAGCCACTTTTTATGCTCCTCCCGGGAGCACCGCCCCTGTCCCGAAAGCCTTCCCCTTAGAGATGATCCGATCGGTGTCTATCAGCTCATGGTCCAGGCGATTGGTTCATGGAAATGAGCAATGCAGGAGCCTCGAGTGATTGGTGAAGTTCTGATCCAATCCCGATCCTCAGGTTATCCCCTTATGCTAATCCCGGTGGACAGCCTTTTTCTAGAAGATTCCCCATTCCACTCCTGCCAACCAACTCAGGGCCTATTACTAATACATGTAACAAACCTGAAACTAACCAACCCCATTTACCCGAACTGAACCCACACACGAGTTCAACAGCAGCCCAAGTAACAAGACCCCCCTTAACCATTAACCCCCTTAACCAATCAACAGACTTTAACAACATCTTGAACTAATTAACCATTGCCTTTTAACAAATAATTAACAGAAGGAAAATCCCCTGTAGCAGGGAACTACAAAAGTCACCCTCCCACCTCCATTTACGACACCATCCCAATTGGAATGATAAACCTGGATTCCAACTTTTGGGGAGACGAAACGCTCCGAGCACAGCTTGGGGTTGTCCTGACACCTCTGCTCTCGAGGAGGGCAGAACATTTCCTGTGGGTTGAGGTTTTTCAAGGCTCGTTTTCGTTCCGCTTTTAGGCCTGGCTTTATCCTTTTTACTTTTCCATTGTGCCTGGCATCCCTAAAGAGTTCAAATAACAAAGCTGAAGGGAGAGCTCCTGGTGATACCCCCAGGCTCTGGAATTTAAAAACACAGCCTGGGAAAAGCTTCCAGCAGGAACCGCCAGCCCAGCCCTGCTCCCGGGAATGTCCACTCAGCTCCATTCCGAGTGTTCCCTGGAAAAAATATTCCCGGTTGTCATGAATCCAGGTTTTAATTCACTGCACAACGCAGCCAAGAGGAATCTTCTGCATGAGGAGTGGGTCTAAAGAAAAGCAATTAATTACTGCTTTTGTAATTAATGACAGAGATGTCAAAGCTGTGCTAACAAGCTCTCGGGGTGGTGCAAAAATTAAATAATAGCAGAGAACTGAGGGTGATTTTGATGCCTTGAGAGGCTCTCTAGAAACAGAGACTAGGCAGGAATAAGGGAATAAAGGTCGATATTTATTTGAAAGGCCTTCGAAGGTGCACCCTGGGAGCCAAAGGCTACATCCAAAAATGGAGCCCAGGATGGACGACGAGTCACGAGTTCCCCACACCTTTATAGGTTTGGTTCATTTGCATATCAGCATGAATTCGCCAATTAAAACTTTAGCTAATGATGTAACTTCCCCTCAGCTTGCCCCCCTTTAGAGCCTTTGGGCCTGGACAGCCTGGGTGTCCTTGGAGAGCAAACCTAGAGAGGTTTGTTGTGTCTGTCCTGGCAGGAGAGAGCAGCAGCTCACAGGCTACAAGGCACTTCAGAGTCACACACCCAGCAACACAGGACTTGAAAAACAGAAGAGTTAAAACCTCAGGCATCAAATTTTGCAGGAAAAGCAAAATTTGGCTGCATTCAGCTGATTTAAAGTCAGAAATCAGTGTCTCCTGCACCCCCTGTGCCGTGTATTAATTCCAGGTGGAAGCTCAGCCCCATCCAGCTGCTTGCTGACTCCTTTCTGGTGAGATTGGGAAAGAGTTGGGAAGTAAAAGTGACCAAACTCTGGGTTGAGATAAAGATGCTTTAATAGGGAAAGGAAAAGCTGGACAAGGATTTCATTCCCCCTTTTCCCTGGGCAGGCAGGAGCTCAGGCATCCCCAGGGTGTCACAAGTGGGAAAACACTTCCCAAATAATTCCAAACTCCTCCCAAATCCTCCTTTTTCCCCCATCCCCTCCTGAGCATGATGCCCTGGGATCTGGGATATGCCTTTGGGATCAGCTGTTCCCACCCAATTCCTCATGTCCCTTCCTGGTGGGATGAGGAGCAGGGATGAGGCTCTGTGCAAGCTCAGTGACACCAAAACATCCTGGAATTATCAACCCTGTTCCCAGAACAAATCCAAACACAGCCCCAGAGCTCCAGGAAGAAAATTCCCTTTATCCCAGCCCTACAGTGCTCTTTACAGGTAAAATGAAACACTCTGATCCCGATTTTCCATCTGGGAAACTGAGGCAGAAATCAGGAAATAGCCAGAAGTCTGAAGGACAGGGGGCACTGAGTTTTTCTGAATCCAAAGTCAGCACAATTCCATTGCAAATTGTCCCAAACTGAACAGGAATTTTGCCCCTAAAAGAGAGGAGGGTAAAATAAAAGATCCACAGGTGATCCCTTGCTCTCCTCCCTCTTCCTATGAAAATTTTATTCCACAGGAATCATAAAACTTAAAAAACTCCCGTTCCCACAAGGCTCTGGGAAGGAAACACCACAAGAGTGTTTTTTGAGGGAAAAGCTGGAGAATCCAGGGATAATAGAGGGAAAATATGGAAGTTGGTCTGGATTTTGTGTTTAACATCCCACTGCGCAGCTGGATTTCCATTACCACTCTTCCAAAGGCTCCCTCAGGTGACTGCCCATGGAATGAGATGATTTTTAAGGTCCTTCCCAAGCCAAACCATTCCATGTTTCCCTGCTCCCATCCCATTCCCAGGCCATCACCTGCCCTGAGGCTCCGAGGATGTCACCATGGCCCGGCGCTGCCGTGAAGGAGATGTGGGAGACAAAATTATTTTGGGAATTGCCAGGAGGACTGGGAGGAGCCTGCAGGCTCCAAAAGGGGATTTGTGCAAACTGGGAAAATTCCCCAATCTCAAACAATTTAGGGGAAAGTTCTACCATTCCAAGGAGTGGATATTGGAGCAGAACTGCATTCCAGAGGGAACACGATTGATCCCACCGGCAGCTCCTGACCCTTTTACATCCAGAAATCACTTCAGCCGCTCCAACCTCTCTTTCTGCTGGGAAAAAAAAGAGCTGGAATCCCATGAAAACACCAGGCACGGATGTTCTATTTAAAGTGAAATGAGTGTGAGCCTCAGTCACCATCCTGGCTTGCCTTCCCAGCCATTCCTTTCCATTTATCCTGCTGCTCCATTCCAGAGGCTTGGAATGAAGTGGGAGATCTCCTTTGAGGCTGGAGCTGGGACTGAACAAATTTGGAGCAGTGCATTAAGGAAGCAGGAGCACTAAATCCCATTTATCTGATTCCAAGTTTATTTAGAGGGAATTTTTTTTTTCTCTAGGAGACTCAGCTGTTCCATTCCTTCCCGTGGGCAAATTCCAGAGGTAATGGACAAACTGCCAGGATGAACACGGAGAGCTGATGCCATCCCCCAGCAGAAAAAATATGGCTTTCAACAAAAATAGAGAAATAAGGAGAATTAGGGATGGCTCTGCAGGCCGGCTCAACCATCCAAGTGGAAATGAGCTGGGAATGCTGCACAAAATCTCTCCAGTAGCCAAAAAAACCAAGGGAACAAATGGGTTTGCAGTTGGAAAAGCTTTGGGATGCAGCAGGATTTTACAGGCACGCACCATCCATGTGGGATGGGATCAAAGGCACACAAACACTTGGATAAAGCTTCCTCTGGAGCTTCCCTAAGCACTGGGAAAGGCAAAGGAGACTCTGGCTGTGCCAGAACTACATCCAGGGATAAGTCTGGGACACAAGGGGAAAACGGGAATGTTATTCCCACAAGGATTTGTGGCGCCCCGGGGTTGGGTGTTTTCCCTGTGCAGGAGTGGGAGCTGGGTGGGATCTGTGTCCGAGGGACACCTCTGTCCTTGGATCAGCCCTGCTACACCTGGAGTGGGAACAGCCCCATATTCCCAACATTACAGGTCACCCCACGCTCCTCCCCTGAGCTTCCTCACATCCCTGCCCCGGGAATGCCACCAGGCTGAGCCAGCCCAGGGCACCTCTGAGTCACTGAAGGCTCCAGGGGAGGCTAGAAGGCAAATCCTTCCTGATCCAGGCAGCTCCTGACAGTGGATCCAGGAGCAGGCAGTAAGGCCTAAAGCTGAAGATTGATGGGAAATTAAGGAAATCCATGGAAAATCAGTGGATGGGGCTTGGACAACTCCCAGGAGTTTGGAGAGCCGGAATGGAAAAAGCTCCTGAGGCTCTGATTAAACCTCAGTCTGAGCCCGGGTAGGAAATAACTTGGATAAATCTAGGGACAGAATGATGGGAGGGAAGGGGGGTCCTTCCCCTCCCTACAGGCAAAATCATGGAGATGCTTCAGGGCTGGAGCCCCTCTGCTCTGGAGCCAGGCTGGGAGAGCTGGGGGTGTTCACCTGGAGAAGGGAAAGATCCAGGGAGAGCTCAGAGCCCCTTCCAGGGCCTAAAGGACTCCCGGAGAGCTGGAGAGGGACTGGGGACAAGGGCTGGAGGGACAGGACACAGGGAATGGCTTCCCACTGCCAGAGGGCAGGGATGGATGGGATATTGGGAATTAGGAATTCCTGGCTGGGAGGGGGGGGAGGGGCTGGAATGGAATTCCCAGAGAAGCTGTGGCTGCCCCTGGATCCCTGGAAGTGTCCAAGACCAGGTTGGACAGGGTTGGAGGAGCCTGGGACAGTAGGACAAGATGATCTTTGATGTCACTTCCAACGCAAACCATTCCATGATTCCATGATAAATACATGGGAGCATTCCCAGTGCCTCACTCCAACATTCTTTGGTCCCTGTTTCCTATCAGTTCCTGCCTTGCTCCTCTCTTTTATAATTCCTGCCTTTTTCCAGCTCTCCTGGCCTGTGTGACCTGCCTCGAGCCAGGTCCTGTCCCCTCCAAGTGAGCTCCAGCTCAATCCAGGGGGATCCAGACACTTCATGGATAATGGGAATCATCCCAGCAGCTCTTCCAAGTCCCAGCCCCAGTGTTGGGATGTTTCCAGCACGTTTCACTGGAAAAATCCTTTGATTTTGCTGCGTGCTGTGAGCCCCTGGTGCAACTCCAGCTGCGGGATGTGCAGCAAGAATTCTCTCCCAGGGCTGGGAATGAGACCAGGATTGCCAGGATCAGGAGGAGCAATTTGCAACCCAAACTGAGCATTGCTCCAAATTAATTTGGGAGGTGGCTCCAAAGCCAAGGATCTTCTCAGGAAGCTGCATGAGGATGCAGCTGGAGCAGGCGAGAGAGGGAATTTTGTTTTCCAAGGAGTGCAGACCTTCAGATCCCAAAGCCAGGAATGTCCAGGGGATGTATTCCTGAGGGATCTGGGATCTAAGAGGCAACACAATGGAAAAGAAGCTCTGAGCCACAGGGCCGGGGGATAAATCACCAAAAACAAGCTGTGAAAAGCTGCGAGGATTTGTTTTCCTGATATCCCTGAATATTCCAGAGCAGGATTGGGGTGTTGATATTAATTCCTCAGTTTTCATTTACTGGGAGCTTTCCCCTCATTAAAAGCAGCTCTGGCATCTTTTAAATTAACTGAAGTTAATCATGGAATGATTGAAAATCATGGAATTAAAATAATGGAATTAAAATCATGGAATTGTTAGGTTGGAAAAGCCCTTTCAGATCATTGAGTCCAACCATTCCCAGCACTGCGGCTCCGAAGGCATGTCCCCAGGTGCGACATCCACATNCAAATGCACACCCAAAATGCCTACACACGATAGATGGGCTATAGAATTATAGCCCCAGTCCACCCCCTCCCTCCCCCCTAGAACCTTCCCCTGGACCGACCTATCTTTTAGTTTACAAAATGTGTTCCAGAGAGGACCTTGCTGTCTGAAGCCTCCAAGATGTTCAGTCTCCTAACTCAACAAAACATTAAGTCTAGGAACGCAGGCTAAAAGAAACACCAAGAATACAAAAGGCCACAAAGGCATACAAAAGAGGTATAAAAGAAAAGGCAAAAAAATCATTATGGCATCACTATCACTTCCCTGAGCCTTTCTGTGAAGAAACTTCCCCTCAGATCCAATCTAAACCTCCCACGTGAGATCAGCAAATCCATATAAAAACTGGGATTTTTGCACCTAAAAATGGAAGATCCAGATCCAGTGGCAGCAGGATTGGGATGTTGATATTAATCCGTCAATTTTGATTTCCTGGGAGCTTTGCCCTCATTAAAAGCATCTCTGGCATCTTTTAAATCAACTGAAGTTGTCCTCATTAAGAGCACAGTCACATCCATGGATCTCCAAACCTCCTCCTTGCTCCGTTATTGTCAGGATTGTTTGTTTCATTCCAAAGGAAATGTCCATAATGGGCAATATTCCCATAAATTAGCAGATCCTGTGCTAACGAAACGTTACAGCTGGGCACAAATGAAAATATTTCTGTCTACAAAGCCTCGATTCATCCTGAAGTTTAATTATAACAATTTATTGATAACTTCCAGGGCTTTTTCCTCAGTAAGTGCCCCAAGAAAAGAAGGAATTACCCTGAAATCCAAACCTGGCTCCTGGAGGTGACGAACACAAAGGTTATTTATCAGCTAAATGGGATCTTATCTTTTGATATGCAAATCCCTCCTCATTATGGAGCTGTAATTTACCTTTCTCATTTCTTTTCCTTTTAGCAATGCTTTGCTTATTCCAGAGGCTGGGAATTCTCTGTTATCACTGTAATTATACCTCTGATTTATCCCTCCTTGGACATGGCGTTACTAAGAAAACAATGAATCCCTTGGGATATGAAGGGCTGAGGGCTCTGCAATGCTTTCCTCCAATTCCAAAGCCATTCCTTGACAATTCCTTGATGATTCCTTGATCCTGCTTAACTGTGGCACTTCCAAAATCCCAAGTAATTCCTTTCTATCCCTGTTGGGAAGGCTCCGAGCAGGGCCCAGGCTCGGCTCCGAAGGCCCAGCAATGGCACCAGAGGAATGGGCAGGGACTGATCCCAGGAATTCCCCCTGCACAGGAGGCAAAAAAAAGCGGGATAGAAGTGGGAACCACTGCTAAGGGCACTGTTGTGCTTGCACACCAACAACCAGTACGTAACAAATACACAAAATACCAGTAGTGACTCGATTTAATTTGAATTTTAACTCACTCACAGAGCTTGGCAAGTCCCCCTGGATCCCTGGAAATGTCCAAAGCCTGGTTGGACGGGACTTGGAGAAATCTGAGATCATGGAAGTTGTCCCTGTGCATGACAAGGGCAGGATTGAGATGATCTTTTAGGTCCTTTTCAACACAAACCACGACTCTGTGAAGTGGGTTTTAATCATGAATGAGTATTCTTGCCAAGAATGGGATTTGTGGACGTAATTCCTACAGGATGCTTGTGACAGCCCGGTGATGGTGACTCACTGTGACACGGCTGCAAAGGCAGCGCCGGCAACTCCCAAGTTTGGCTTTTTTTAAGGCAGAAATGATTCAGATTTTTGATGTCGCTACCAGAGACAGGGATGGGAATGCGCTCTGGGAGAAGATCAGAGAGTGAGTCACCATTTTCCCTTTCTTCCAGAGGTATTTGATCCGTGTTCTTCCCTAATTGCGTCATGATTCCATGAGAATTCCTTAGGAAAACACAGAAATTCCATTCTCCGAAGAGTCAACAAGCTTCCCGTGACTGGGAATGGCACGAGCAGGAAACCTGATGGAACAGGAATTTTGTCCTTCCCTTATTTCTTCACAGGGAACATTTGGAAAACTGAAAACAGGCTGATAATTCAGCTTTAAACTAAAAAACACCTTTCTCTTCTAGCATGGAATTATGGAATCATTAAGGTTGGAAAAGATCTCCAAGATCATAAAATCCAGCCTTTGATCAAACACCTCCATGCCCATTAAAAGTTATCTTGAAGTGTCACATCCATTAATTTTTTTAACACTTCAGGCTGCTTCTCCGAAAATTTTCTACTTTCATCAGTTCCCTGGATACTTAATGACCTCATCAAACTCAAAATCAACAATCAAAATAAAAATAAAAATCAGAATTTAAAAATCAATAATCAAAATCAAAATCACCAATCAAAATAAGAATAAATATCAAGAATCTAAATCAAAATATACTTAAAACCTCAAAATCTGTGATCCTCATTCTGAACACCACCACACAACAAAAAACAGGAATGGCTAAAGCTCTCTTGGGAATGCTGCAAAAATTCCTTAGGCATGAGGCCAGTGGGATCATCCAGGTTTTTTTTCTGGAGCACAGGGAGAGCAGGATTTAGTCCCCCTGCCAGAATACACCACTTCCAAAGACTCCAATTCCCAGAGTTTTAAACTCTCAATCCATTGTCCACAGTTTTCCTATGGAATCATCCCCATTGTTGTGCAGTCTATTAAACATGTCCTGCACATCTGATCTAATCAGCTGAAGGAAAATGGCCCAATTGGATTCTCAGGAGCAATCCCGGGATATCAGCTCGGTAGTCACAGCGTTTTCCACCTCAGCAGCTCCTGGGAAGGGTTGGTTCATCACCACGGGTGTGGGAAGGATTCCCAAGTGCTGTAGGATCAGCCCAAGCAATCACAGCTCTGCAGAGCTCCAAAGGCTTTTGGGATGGGAAATATGGCCTGGGAGACAGAGCTGGCACCACAATCATCAGCAGGATGTGCAAAAAAAGTGCTCCAAAATCTCCAATCCCAGAATGATCCAAGCTCCTCTTCAGGACCATGGGATATTGCAGCCAAAATCACATCCCATTCCGACCCTGCCACGGCAGGGACAGCTCACACTATCCCAGGTTGCTCCAACCCTGTCCAACCTGACCTTGGACACTGCCAGGGATCCAGGGGCAGCCACAGCTTCTCTGGGAATTCCATTCCAACCCCTCCCTGCCCTCCCAGCCAGGAATTCCTTCCCAATATCCCATCCATCCCTGTCCTCTGGCAGTGGGAAGCCATTCCCTGTGTCCTGTCCCTCCATCCCTTGTCCCCAGTCCTTCTCCAGTTCTCCTGGAGCCCCTTTGGGCCCTGGAAGGGGCTCTGAGCTCTCCCTGGAGATTCCCATCTCTCCCAGGCTGGCTCCAGAGCAGAGGGTCTCCAGCCCTTGGAGCAGCTCCATGGCTCCTCTGGATCCACTCCCACAGCTCCACATCCTCCTCCGCTCCCTTTTTCCCTTTTTCCCTTTTTCCCTTTTTCTTTCCTTCCATTCTGCCAGGTTGCTCCAAGCCCCATTCAGCCCTGAAGCTGGTTCATCCCTCCATATCCAGATGGACAAACTCAACCAACACCAGTAAGAGATAATTAAGATAATTATTACTTTATAGACTTTGCAGGATCCAGTCCTTGGAAAAACACCAAGGGAAAAGTTTCCTGCCTCAGGATGAGGAGTTCCACACTGGGAACAGCCAAACCCGGCACTAAATTCCCATAAAATCCCTTTAAATTCTAGTTTTGCCACCTTGCAGATCAGCCCCAGCACGCTAAGCACATCAATGCTTCAGCAGTGAAGATAAAACTAAAACCCTTTAATCTTTTCCTTCCTCTCCTCACTGCTGCCCATCCCACCCCTCCCCGGGCCGGGATTCCGCTGGAGCAGTTTTCCGTGGCAGTCTGTCACTTCCTGCTAATCTCCCACCATGGAAAATCATTTTAAATCCATCCCTGTCTTCCTGCATTTGCATAAGTGTCCGGAAAGGAAACTCTAAAAAGGCAGAGCCTGATTTAGTGTGAATGAACATGTCAGGAAACATCGGCGGCTCTGCAGCCCTGGTGTAAATCTTTCATGATTTAAGAGTTGCCAAGTTACCAACACCAGGAGTACCTGAAGGTCCCGGGCTTCACACAAAAGGATTCTGAGTGAGACTTCCCTGCTCAGGAGATGGAATTTTCTTGTGAAAGCAAAGATTTCTCCACTGAAATTATTTCTCCTCCATGCCAAAATAAATTTTGGGAAAGTTAAAAACCTACTGAGAGTTTGGGTAAGAATAAGGAAATTCAAAGTATTTTCTGTTCCGTGGGGGATTAAGATTAAAAAAAACCTACTTTTTTTTAGTGCTTTTAAATATCTTCAAAATCTGTCAAATTTAAGCAAATTTAAAATGTGGCAACACTTTCCTGAGCAGCCCCATGGGGTTCCTGGGGTGCTCTAACCCACATGGACTGCCCAGATTAAGGATGGGACCCAAAACCCGGCACAGGGTGCCCAGAAAAGCAGTGGAATCCCCATCCCTGGAAGTGTTCAAGGCCAGGCTGGATGGGGTTGGAGCAACCTGAGATGGTGGAAGGTGTCTCTGCCCATGGCAGGAGGTGGGACTGGATGGGATTTAAGATCCTTGGGATTTTATGATTTCCCAGCATCAAGACTCTGCCAATATTCTGCAAAGGATGCGGGAATTGTGCATTTATTTTCCAGAAAATCCCTTCGGTGTTCCTATGGATCCAAACACTTCCTCCCTACAGCACCACACTGGTGCCCATGGAATGCCAAAATGCTTCACAGAGCTCCATAAATAGAGAAAAATCCAAGTTTTTGCCTCTAACGGAGACAAACTGGAAGCACCAGGCACCCACCCATGCTGGAAATCATAAAGGCCCACCGAGGCGCTGGGAGGTTCTGCTTCCCACCACCGCAAAAACAAACCCATCCCTGAGAATTCATCCTATCTCACTTGAATTTAGGATTTTTTATAAACTTTCACCTCTTTGGCTGCCATTAGAATCCCAAAAGGGTTTGAGTTGGAAGAGACCTTAAATCCCATCTCATTCCACCCCCTGCCATGGGCAAGGACACCTTCCACTATCCCAGCTTGCTCCAAGCCCCATCCAGCCCGGCCTTGGACACTTCCAGGGGTGGGATTCCACAATCTCCCAGGACAACCTCCTCCAATATCTCTCCGCTCCCAGAATAAGGAATTTCTAGGCTGAGAATCCAGGCTGATCCCACCCTGACTGCAGACCAGGAGGTGCCAGAATCCTTCTCCATGGCCAGCTTCTCAGGATGGCTTGGAAAACACTGGGATTTCAACACTGGGCTCCACAACCCAAACTCAGTATTTCCTTCAGCCTTTCCAACAACAAATCCGGGCCTCACCTCCAAAGGAATTCCATGAATAAATAAATAATTATTCGCTACAAGATTCTAACTCAGAACTCGGGGGTTTTTTTGTTTTGTTTTGTTGTTTTTTGTTTTTTTTTTTCAGGAACCCTTCTAAGAGTGATAATTGTGGGTGGCAGCCCCAAGGCAGCTGAGCATTCCCTGGAGTTGTATCCATAGGAATTTTTCCCTCTCTGACAGGGACCAGCGACAAACCTGAGCAGCTGCTGGTCCTTCAAAGCTCCACAGATGTTTCCCAGGTCTTTACCATCCAAACTGATCCTCTCCAAGGTCTGTTTGATGTCCAGAGCTCTCCCGTCAGCCATTCCCACTTTCTCCAAAGAGATGCTTTGTGGTCACCCCCCAACCCTTTGCGTTCCCAAATTTTCCAAGGACCACCCTCATTTTCAGCTCAAACTCTGTTCTGCCACCACCATAAATTTATCTCTTCTGACCAAAAATTCTGAAGGGAGCAACACGGAATTTCCTGATGTTGAGGAAATCTTGAGGTAACTCTGAACTTCCCACCTGATCCTATCAGATTCCCAAAACAGGAACAACTTGGGTTTAGGATTGTTGGATTAAACTTGGGTTTAAGACAACACAAGTCAACAGGGTTCTATTATATTTTACTATAATAGTAAAAGCTATAATAAGAAATTATAAATAATATCTATAATATAAATAATATGTGATATAAATAATATATAATATAATTAATATATAATATAAATATATAATATAAATAATAAATATATTAAAATACATAATATAAATAAAAATTTTAATAATA
>VZRO01002964.1:342656-352926 GCA_013397915.1 Daphoenositta chrysoptera
GGAGAGGCGGGCTTGGAATCCTGGGCTTCCCCGACAGCAAGAGCACAAAGCAATGGATTGTTTGCACCACAGAAGCAGCCACTCTCCGCTCCAATGCCGGAAAAAACAGGAGACCGAGGGCTCCTATCTCCCCTCTTTTATTCAGTTCAAAATCTCGTGGTCTCTCGCTTTTCACGGTAACATCCCAGGTAAAAGAGAGCAGCCACCTGGACCTGTCCCTCTGGCCAGGTCTTTTGTCTCTCTTAAGTACTCAGCAATTTGTTTCCTAGCAACACATATGGGGAAAAATTCTTTAAGAGAAAAAGGAAAAAAAACTGAGAACCCCTTTTTAAAACCCCAACATGTGGGCACCTTGCTCTGGTGTCCTGTGGCTAAAACGAGCTTAGCAAGGCAGGAGGGGGGAGTTTAAGGCTGGGGATCTTTAAAACCCCCCAAGAGCTACAGCGGTGAGACAAGAGCGGAAGTTAGACTGAGCCAGGAGCCTGACTGGGATTAGCACAGATCTGCCAGAGATGTTCTGTGTTGGTGGAGTGCCTTCCCTTCCTTGGGAAATATCTCAGCACCCTGGACAGGGAGAGGACTGGGTTTCCCTCTGTAGGCAGGGACTGCACCTCTTGATCGACCTTGATATCCCAAGGAATGAAGGAAGCACTGAAAGGAATTTAAATTTCCCACTGCACAGTTTGTTTCCAGGCTGTCAACCCCTCCATGGGAGGGCACAACCCTTTCCTGGGTTCATTGAGGTCAGAAAAGCCCTTTAAAATCGAGTCCAAGCATTCCCCAGCATTGCCAAGGCCACCACTAAGACGTCCCCAGGTGCCACATCTGCACATCCACATTTCCTATAAAGATCCAGAGTCATCCTATGGAAATCTCATTCCATCCATCTTTAATTGGGATCAGCCTTTTTGGGGCATTTGGGTTACGGTTAAGTGACCTGGGAGAAAAAATCCCTCCTTGTTCCACAAATTACTATGGATATTCATTATAATCCCTGGAATGAGGACCACCACCTCCCACTTGGCCAAGGCATCCCTTCTTCCTCTTGCTGGTGTGAGACAAGGCCAGTTTCAGCCTCAAAATCCTTGGAGAAGGTGAAGGCCTGTCCCAGGATAATAAAACTGGAGAAATCTCTGGAACAGACCGGCATCCTTTGGAGTCTGACCACGGAGAGGTGGCACAGGTCCTATTTTAGATCCTCCAGCTGAAGATCCCATAAATATCTCTTCTGACTGGGGATAAATGGCTGTTCTGGAGCCATAAGCTTGAGTATGTGTGAGTAAATACAGTATTGACTCATTCCAGGGGCTGCTTCCATGAGGAAAATCAACTCCAAAATGGAATCCTTGAAAGCTAAAGATTTATAGAGTCTCTTATCCCTCCACGAGTCTCACTGACTGTTCCTGCGACAATTTTTGTTTAGGGCAGCACTGGAAACCAATAAAATCCACCCAAGAGCCATTTCAGCCCAAAAATCATCCCAAATTCCAGCTGCAGATTCTCCGGGAGTCTGGGTGAGCTGGAAAGAATCAAAAGACACCTCATAAACTCCTTGCTTTGGGTTTCTCTAGTAGCATCCAGATTTAGGAACATCCATCCAACACATACCCACTCATCCCTTCTGCATCCATCCAGCCATGGAAAAGCTGGAAAACCTCCCTCAAATCTCGATCACAGACATTAATTGGATCTTTTTGGTTTCCTTTTGATTTCCAGGCTGGGAGGACTTCCCTGTGCTGCCGGGGGAGGTGTGGGAGCAGATCCCTGAGGTTGTAACCACAGCAAGGCTGCTGGTGAGAAATGGATTTATTTAAATCCCACATTCCATGTATTTCCTGGAGTGGGCAGAGGCTTCGGAGCTGAGCAGCAGCATCGTCCCTGCAGAGGGCTCAGGTCAAGCACGAGATGCTGCTTTGGAGGAGCACTGGAACGTTAAGAAGCTCTGGAAGATTTTTGGGAATATCGTTAAGGAGCAGGGACATCACCTCTGCTCCCACTTTTTGTGCAGGAAGGAGACAGCATTAACGGGGATCTCAACAACTCAAGTGAGTCTCAGCTCCAAATAATTCCATTTTAATTTTAATAATTAAAAAATCAAATAATTATTTAAAATTTAAAATCATTAAATAATTTAATTTTAAGAATCCAGTTTTAATGGAACACCTGACTCTGCACCTAACAAGAATTCCAAAATTCACCTTCACCTCATTTTACCTCTAAACCACCACAAATGTTTCTGTTGTTTTTCATTATAAAACAGAGCCCAAATAACCTCAAACCACCACTAACGGGGGGAAAAAATTGTATATTTGAAGTGTAGAGTGATTCTGGCATCAAAACAAGTGGGATACAATTGCCTGCGAATATAACGAGACTGAGAACCAAATGAACATTCCCAATTAAAGCAATGAAAAGCTGGAACAGTTTTAGTGGGAAGAGAATTGGAATCTTAAACTACAGAGCTCGAGATGTTTCTGGAAAGGATTATGTGGCACGGTTGCCTTGGCAGAGGTGCTGGAGCCAGAGATCCAGACAGGAAGATATTCCCATGGCTTCCCTCTGACTCCCAAATTCCAGGATCACAAAATCCATGGGACCAGAAGCCAAGGTTGCCCTTCAGCCCTATAGGCTGCCTATAAATAAAGATCTGGTGTAAATGTAATTTATTGTTTATATTTAGCCAAAAGCAGCCTCTGATATCCCTCTCTGTATTCCCAATGCCGCCAGGGGGGTTATAAATCCATGGCACCTCCTTTTCCCCTCTCCATATCCATGGATTCCTGGTTTAAAAGCATTATTTAAATTATAACCCTCCACAGCCAAGGGAATAAGCCCTCACCAGTATCCAAAGGTTTCAGGGATATTTCCATGCTTCCTGAGGGATTTGTGAGGCACAATTTTCATAGGAAGTGCAGAAATCCTGGAGCAGATGGCAGAACTTTGAATCCACAAGCAATTTAAGGGGAAAATGTGTTTTTGTAAAATAATCTACAAAGGGGAATCCTCCTCTCAGAAGTTTCTTACCTGGAATTTTTCACTTCCAAACGTCTTTAGGAAGAGCAGAAAAAGTTATTTGAACATTCCCTGAAAATCACAGAAGGGCCCAGCGGGCACCTCCTCAAATTAATTGTGCTTCTGCAACATCCTGATTTCTCACCAAGGGAGGAAAAGCACAAACTGCAGGACTTGAAGGGCTGGGAAAAACATCCCCCACAATTTCATTGTCTGTATGGGTTTGGGATGCAAATCCCAGCAAATCCTTCCCAACCTCCTGAGATCCTCGAAGGAAAGGGCACCAAAAACAAGGTCAGGCTCATCAAGATCTTTCATTTGACCTGGAATCACAAACTGGTGGGAAAATCCTGTTCCATTTCCCTGAGGATAACTATTAGCAGAGTCTTTACACAGCAGGATCATGGAATCATGGAATGGTTTGGGTTGGAAGGACCCCAAAGTCATCCAGTCCCACACGGGGACACCTTCCCCTATCCCAGGTGGCTCCAAACCGCATCCATCCCGGCCTGAAACACCTCCAGAGATCCAGGGGCAGCCAGAGATTCTCTGGGAAACCTCTTCCAGTGCCTCATAATAAAGAATTTTTTTCCTAAAATTCCTAATTTGGAGTTATTCCTCCAAAATGGAAATTTATCTTAAAGAACGTATTTTTTGAAGGAAGCAACTACAAACTTCCTGGATCTTTCCCTTTCTGGAAATGCTCCAGATATTTCTGCACTTTAGGATCAGCAGTGTTCATTTAATGAAGTGACTTTGGGAGCGAAAGGACCTGGATACATCCCTGGGGATCCCATCCCTGCCCTACACAGGCTGGAGGAGCAGCAGGCCACATTTGAAGAACCGAACTGGATTTTCTCTGCTTTTCCTGCTGGGAAAAGAAATTGCAGAGTCAATTCCCACTGCCTTGGCTGGCAATATCCTGGCTCTGACACGTTGTTATCCGTGTGGAGCCACAGAGCAGTGCCGGGAAACGGAGCTGTCCTCACAGCCCTGTCTGAGCCACAGCCATTCCGGAGGGAAAGGCCATAAACATTCTCACCTCTGGAGAAACCATTCCAGCAGAAATAAACCCATTCCCTATAAACTAAGCCAAATCCTGACCCAGCTCCTGCTCCAGACTCTTCCCTAAGTGAGGGATTCAGGGAATGCTCAAATAAACACAGAACAAAACCACTTTGGCTGTGGAAATTATTTCCTGCTGTTTCCTGGTGGGATTCTCCTCTCCATGGAGAGGATTCTTACATTAGGCTGAGCTGCAGGAAGCATTCCCAGGAAAGAGGCTTATTCCAGCTGCTTCCAGTGATTCCATATTGCAGGAATGATGTGTCAAATCCCAGGGATGCATCCAGTGCTGTTTCCGAATCCCGCCCGCTTCATCCATGCTTGGGGATCCTCAGGATTAGCAAGAGCTGTCCCCAAACTTTTCCCACAGAATCTGCAGGAAAAACCAGGACAGTACTTATTCCAAACTCCTGAATATTCACAGCTCCTAAAAGACTGGGAAAATCTGACTGCATCCCACTTTTCCCTGAGCAAATCCAGTGCCTTGGTAGATTCTATTTCACTCGTGTGCCCTTTGGATTTAATGAGCCAGATACCAGACATTCATCCTGGGAATGTGCATGGAGTCATTGTGGATATGGATTTTATGTGGAAGCATCAAAGCCAGGCAGCCGCAGCAAAGGAAATCACTGTTCCCACTCCAGGAGAGGTGACATGGACACTCAAGATCATTGGGAATTGCCCTGTTCCACCCTGGAGCTTCCCAGGATTGAGGTTGTACCATTCCATGACAAAACCTCCCACCCTTCAGGTGCTGGTCAAGGTTGGAGAAGATTCCTGGAATTACTGGGATTCTCCTGGATCCTCCCACCTATCAGTTTTCCCTACAAGTATTTCCCATTTTAGCTCTGCTGCTCAGCAAAAATCCAACCTGTGGATCTTTTCCTTCCCTTATTTTTTTCCTCCAAGGGGAAAAATGTCTCCTGGATGAAGAGCTGAACTGAAATCCACAAGTCTTGGATTTTATTCCTGATTAAATTAACCTTGGGAAAGTGACTCCTTTCCCAAATTTTCCTCTCTTTTTCACCATGTGGATGATCCATTAATACACGAAAATTTGGGTGCTCATCCTAAACACCTCTCCAAAATTCCTGTGTTAATGGGGACAGAAAAATAATTCTGTAAGAAAACTCACTTTTTCCTAAAATAAGAACTCCGCTGTGTGGGGTTTTTTTATCTCTAGTAAAAGGAAATTAATGGGTGATTTGGGATTTTGGTTGCCTAAAATCTGAAGTGAACTAAAAAGTGAGGTGAGGAACAACTTCCTTGGGAATTTTCATGGTACCTGCCCTAAGGAGACTTCTGATTTCCCTGGAAACCTCTGGCTGCTCCAGGAGCAAAAATTCTGGATGCTCAGCTCCACCTTCCTGCCACCAGTGGAAGCTGCTCTATCCAGGAAGGTCTCCCTGCTCCAAGTCATTCCTTCAGGCAATTCACCAATTATGGAAATATTTCTGCTACCAAGATGCTCATGGGGTAGGATATTACAAATATCCAAAAACATTTCTGTTCCCTCTTTCCTGAGTATCCAAAGGTTCTGGAAACCAGTTCCCAGCTCCAGAAAAGTTCGAGCAGTAGAAAGAAGAGGAGTTGAGGTAAATGACAGCTGGATTAGGTGGGCTTGGCTTATATTGCAGGAGAAAATAGGAGACAGAAAGAAAAACACATGGGCAAAAACCAACAGGGAGAATGGGAAAGGGCATTGGATAAAAAGAGGGAAGGGAGAAAGGCTTTGAAATTACTTGAAAGTAAAAATAGGAGGTTTAGAAGTGTGCTGGAAGGGGTAGGAGCAGAAGACTCTGAAATTCCCACTGGGAAGCAGCAAAGGCATCCCGAGAAGTGGACCAGGGAGAAGAGGGAAACATCAGAGCAGCGAGCAGGGACTGAAGCACAAAGGAGAGGAGGAAACGTGGGAGGAGACCAGATCCGGGTCATCATGATCCATGGGAAAGCAGGAGAGGACATTTGAGGGCAAAAATAGAAATAATTTGATAAGTGTGATAAACAGCTATTATAGCCTTGGCTTTCACAGGTAGTAAAATGTAAGAAATATTATGTATTAGAATATATTAGGAAATATGTGCAAACATGTTAAGAATAACTTTGCTATGCAGATTTTAACTAGTTAACATTATAACTGGGGCCAGAGTTACAAGATGCTTATATAGCTTGAGTTATAAGTTACTAATACAACCTGAATTATAACTTTCTATACCTATATAATGTGAATTATAACTTTCTATACCTATATAACCTGAATCATAACCTTCTATACAGGGTAATAGCCAGTACGTGGTTAACTAATCTCTTAAGGCTTAAAAAAGCTGAAACTCACCAGGTGGATAATCTCAATAACAGACAAGTGGAGCTAGATAAGGGAAGCAGCAGGATGTTGTAGTGGGTTGGAGCTGAGTTGATTGACAGGTTTTTGATCCAATTGTGCTTTTTTGATTTTGCATATTTATACCCCCCTGAAGACACAGGAACTTCCCTTTTTGATCCTTATATTCTTTAAAGTTTTGAGCCTGCTTTGCATTTCTCCTAATTCATATCTCACAGAAGCAAATGAGTGAACAAAACCACTACAGATGTGAAGCCAATAAATCACAAAGTAAAGAATTTAAACCAGTTGGACCCAGAAAGACCGAGGAACACCAGAACTGCGCATGCTCCAAAGACAAAGTTGAAAAGTTCAAGATGTGAAGAAGACTCGAGCCTTCATTGGAGAAGACCCCTGGAGACCCCCATGATCATAATATGGCTCTAAAAGGCGGGTCGGGGGAGGAACTATGTTAATCCCTTCTTAAAAATGTAAATTAGTTCTCAGAAAAACTCTGCATGTGCACTGTGGTTTATTAATATGCATGAAGTTAAAGCATATAACCGGGAAGTTTGTGTAAGCGTGGTGCCTCTGGCTATGAGCCAAGCACCCAGCACTGTCCGTTTGCTTTAAGTGACCTTTGTCCCCTATTGTCCCTTATTGAGTCTATAAAACCCCAAAAAGAGGAGTGGGCTTCGTTTCTCACAATAAGGAAGGCAAGGATTGTTTAGGAAGCAACGTTTGGCCGAGCTCTGATCTCACTTCCATGGCATTTCCAGGCCATGAGAGGTGGAATTAGGGAAAGGCAAGGAAAGAAGTGTTTGGCACATGGGACGGGATGAGAAATTCCCTGCAGGCCAGGGATAGAGAGAAAACAGTGGAATTTGAACATTATTTTGACTTTTTTTTTTTTATTAAATATTTAAAATCTTAAATCCAGCACATCTGGGAGGAATTTTGCAATCCAGTCAGCAAGGTCAGGATTTTGCTGACCTGGGTAGGTGTGAAAATTACACAGATAACGACTTGCGAGATTAGGTGGTGAATGCCCATCAGTATTTAAATAATTAAAAAGTCATTCTCAGGTTAAATTTCCATCTTTTATTACTTTTCCATTGGGAAAAGTTGGGTTTTCCTCTGTTCAGGAATGAGGGAGCCAAGTGGGCACAGCTCCAAAGCCTCCAAAAACACCATGGGGGGCATTTTTGGTGAGCTGATAATCTCAGAACCAATTTTTTTTTTATCATCACTGACTCCAAATGAAACCTGCAGAAGCCACCAGGCAATATTTAGAAACAGAGCCTGGAAATGAGGAAATTAGGGCTGTCTCCAGGAGTTATTTCCACGTGATTTTCCCTTGGATCCTGGTGGGATTTTACATCACCTCGAAGGGCAGCCAGCACCTGGATTTTGTTCTTATTTACAGCCCATTATCTAAAGTACAATGTAGGGAATGGCTGCATGCAGGAGACGAGGTTCTAACAGCAGGCAGGGAATAAAACGGGATAAAAGTGGCAGCTCCCATTTCCTCCCCGCTCTGCTGAGGAATAGGACATATGAGGGGCAGAAATATGGAATTTCATTAGCCAGGAGGGAAAGGCTTTGAACTCTGCAAGCAATAAAGGGAGAGGTGTGAGGGCATAAAGAACCTGCCTTAATCCCCCCTCATAAAACACCCCACTCCAATTAGCACCAGTGCCAGGCCGGGTGGAAATTCCAGGTTGGAATGAGGGAGATTTGCTTTGTGCGTAGTGTGGCTGCTCTTGGTTTTTAACCAGTTTTTTTAACATTTATCACTTCTCTTTTTGGATGTAATTTGGTTTCTTTGGCCCTTTCCATGTTGCATCCTGGAATCTAATCCTTTTCCAGCCCATTATTGATGGTGGAGAGTCCATATCATGGAATTCCAGAATGGTTCGGGTGGGAAGGGATCTTAAATCTCATACCCTTCCACCCCTGCCATGGGCAGGGACACTTCCACTATCCCAAGGTGCTCCAACCTGGCCTTGGGCGCTGCCAGGGATCCAGGGGCAGCCACAGCTTCTCTGGGCATTCCAGCCCAGCCCCTCCCTGCCCTCCCAGCCAGGAATTCCTTCCCAATATCCTATCCATCCCTGCGCTCTGGCAGTGGGAAGCCATTCCCTGTGTCCTGTCCCTCCACCCCTTGTCCAAATCCCTCTCCATCTTTTTTTCCTTCCTGGTTGCCGTGGCTTTGCAGGCCCCACCACTCCAGGCCCTGATCCCACAGGTCCTGGCAAACAGAGGGACTAAAAGGACATTTTTGGCTATTTTGATCTCTTCCATAAATAATCCTCCACCAAAGAATACGGAAATAAAAGAATCCTTTTAAAAAAATACTCCCAAATTGACACTTTCTCTTTCAGCACCTCCCATTTCAATCCCCAGCCCCGCAAAACAACACAAATGTGACCCCAATCTGCTCCCAAAATGAAGACAGGAGAATTTTCCACATTTCCCTTCTAAGCTCTCCCCTAAATCCCCAATTTCTCTTTCTTCACCTTCTCAAGTGGCCCAGATCAAAATTTTTCACAAGAGAAGAGACTTGGTGAGAAGCCAGCCCAGTAATTCCTGCCCTCTTTTGTTTGAAATCAGGTGATTTATCCAGGGAGGAGTCTCACTCCACAACCATGTCATTGTTTTGTTACGCTCACTCCCGTTTTCCAATTTCTGGAGCCATCCAAGCATTTTAACTCTGCCTCACCAAGGATTTGCATTCAGTTTGGGGAAAAGGCTTCTCGCAGCACTGAATGGCTTCAATTAATCAGATCATGATTTCTCTCTGCTGGCTGCGCCTCTGAAATTAAATTATTACTCATTTGCTGACTCCAAGTAGGAAAATCATTTCTGGAGAACAGCAAATCTGACAGAGGACGCAGTTGGAAGCTGCTGAAGAATGGAGCATGGATTTCCTAAAACACTTCAGTAGAAGTTTCCTCGACACTTCCAGGCAAAGAAAATAGGGTAAGGGAGAGGATTAAATTCCTCTCAGTGTGACAGAGGTGACAAAAGTCACCATAAATGCCAGTTTTAGAATTTCAAAACAGTTTGGTTTGGAAGGGATCAAAGCTCATCCCATTCCACCCCTGCCATGGGCACCTTCCACCATCCCAGGTTGCTCCAACCTGGCCTTGAACACTTCCAGGGATAATTTAGTCCTTAAACTTTCAGATTTAGGAAATAAAGACGAATTTCAGCCTGTTTGTGATTATTTTTTTCCCTGTTTTCTCCTATCCATGGTATTGTCCTCCTCCTGCAGCCCTCAGGGTAGAGCCTCTCTTGGAAGTCACCGCCAACGATGCAGGAAAACTTACAACCCTCACAGCTCCTTCTTGGAATGTTTAATCCAAATAAACAATTCCCAGCTCAAACACCATTTCCTCATCCATCAGCTCCACGATTTTGGCAGGCTGGACGTGCCAGCTCCTGCTTTAACCCCCATTTATTTCAAGAATGGTACAACTAAACACAGCCCGAGGAAAAAATCTATTTATTTTTCCTCTATTTATCCCAACATTTTGGGATCTGCCTGTCAAATATTTTAAGGATTTTTTTCCCCCAGTCAAAAAGCTGCTTGTCCCTGTAAAATAACAGCTGCTCCTACAAGGAATAGTCCCATTTTCACATTGTCTTTACCAGGAAAATGGGATGAGAAACTTGGGAAAGGACCCTGAGCAACCTTGGAAAGGGCTTGGAGAAACCTGGGATAGGGGAAAATGTCACTGCCCATGGGAGGGGATGGAATAAAATGATCTTTAAGCTCCCTTACAACCCCCAAACATTCTGGGATTTTAGGAAAAGTGGGATTTAGCACTGAAAAAAATGGAATTGCTGTGAGCTGGTTTTGGCCAAATT